>QTSX02004585.1:0-63416 GCA_014839935.2 Entomophthora muscae | reverse complement strand
TGACCTCTACCTAGTCTATGTTTTTTAAGTCCCTATCAGTGAATTTCACCTAGACTAGACCTAGATAAGTGGCTTTCAACTAAGTCATTGGGAGCAGGAATACATTATGTGATATTGCTTTTTTTACTTATCCAAGTTCTTAGCTTGAGTTTTCAGGCACAAATTAACCAGCTTTACTTCTCAGATACCTCTAAGCCGCTATGTTTATCAGCTGTATCTCTAAAAATCACCTGTATGATGGTTCTAAGTTATTCATGCTTGCACAGTAGCAGTAAGGCCTTCTTAATGCTGCTCATAAGTCATAGACAGAGAAAATTTGACCTCTTCCTGGGAAAAGTAACCCAACTGTATTACTACCCTGGGTGGTATCAGGATTTCAATGCTACTTAAGCAAAGCCATCCCACGGAAGAACCCCAGCTGTATTTTTTATCATGTCTGTCTAAGGATGCCTATACCCATTGGTTTAACCATCCCAGGGCACCACTTCTGTCCTTTCACAGTACTAATAGGGGCCACTTTACTAATACCCCAAGGTATAGCAAACCATCACCAAGGCTAGGTAGCCCAACAAGGCAGCAAATGTTTACCTCTCTCAGACAACCGATGTTTATTCAGCCAACCCCAAACCTTGGCTGAGAAACAGCTCTTTATGTGGATCGTCACATGATAGTAAACACAAAAATATATTTATTGGGGGTAAAGTGATATGCTGTATGATATAATCAGGGTAGTACAATCTGATCCAACAATGCTTTATAGATTTATTTATGTTTGATGCTGAGTTTAGTTTGTATTTTAATGATTTTTGTTGGTTTATAGATAAGGTTATTAGGGTTTTTGATCGTGTACAGGACCTGAAAAATAGTTTTTATCCGCGAGTTATTACCACTTGGGATTAAAGGATTGTTATAAGCTATTTTTTAAAAAAAAACTAAGCTGTGCTGGGCTAAGATTTGGATAGCATGTGTATTAGCGAGTGGTATGATCTCTAAAATAACACTTGGCGTTATTAGGGAGGTTTATATTGTGTCTAGGGAATGTAAAGGCAGGTTTTTATTTATTTGAGTGGTGAGGCTTAATCTCAAAGCTATATCGTCTTAGCACCGGCCGGTGGGATACCTTTGTATTTGTAATTTTATGCGATATAATAGCTGAGCCCATGCTTGCTTATCATGATCGATGGGATTATCTTGGTGGATTGTAGGAACTTGATGGTTACGGGGATGGAATGAAAGCTTTATTAAAGTGAGGATGATTTATTCACTGCTCCTTCTTGATTAGATCTTTGGTGGAGGATGGATATAATTTGGTGGCCAATCTCCAGCCCAAGAAGGTGAGGCCAAGGGCGGTTAAGAGTGACAGGAGGATGGCGAAAGCGTAAACATCAATCAAGTTGGATTGTAAGTATGACATGTTCCTGCTAGCTAGTGTCAAATGCTTGAGCTCGCAGGGAATCTCTCCGTACCGGGATGGTTGGAGGGGGCGGCATGCTTGGGCGGTGTAGGCGTACTCTTCAATGGCATCCGCGCCGGAATCCTTGCGCCGGCTGCCGTACTGGGCAATGGTGCGCATGCGCTGAGTGTGGGAGGCAAAGCTTCCCGTGGTATCCTGTAGGATATGCTTGATATCACTGGAGACAGTGGTGGGGGTGGCGTTGGCTCTGTTGATGTACTTGGCTATCCCAGCATCCTCCAACTTGCGGGCGTTGCGGAACTGATCCCCCAGGAATGGCATGCATAGGATGGGAGTGCCAGATAGGATGGCTTCAAATGAGCTTTCTAGGCCGCCATGGGAGATGAATAGCTTGGTGCTTTCGTGCTCGAGAATAGCAGTCTGAGGTGCCCACGGGAGCAGCTTGATGTGGGGCTGCTCGCCAGAAAACAGTTGATCGCGGGTGATTTCGGTGCCATTGAATTTAAACATCTCCGGGAAGTCTTCTTGCAGGGAGTTGCCGAGCCCCCAAATCACCCCGTCGATGCTTCCCTCTTCCAACGCAGCAAGGCTTCCAAGCACGAGGTTTTCTATATCGTAGTCACCGAGGATGACGATGGAGCCAAAGGCAATGTAGAGTGTTTTAGGATGGGTTTCAAGGAACTGGGCCAAGTCAGGAGTGAGGGGAGGGTATGATATTGACTTGATTGGGCCAATCATTCTTATGTTTGGTGGAAATAATATTGAAGCTTCAAAGCCAATGAAGGAGCTGGCTAGCCCTAGGGAGGTGGAAAAGTCGCCAAACGGATGAGATGCTGGAGGGACATTATACTTTGCCCGTATCACGTTGGTATCTTTGACCATTGGGTAGTAGCGGTAGTGCTCAATGAGAGGATCAATCACTTTGCGATGAAATCTTTGCATGAAACTCAAGCTTTCGGTTGTGATGGTGCCATAATCTAGAGTTGAGGTCACAAAGGGTGAACTTGTCACTCCAAAGAAATCGGTGGCCTGGAATCCCGTGATAAGCGGGATGGCCAGCATTTGGGCGGCATCGCGGCATGCCGTGGCGAGGAAGTCGCACAGAACGACATCGGGCCTTTCCTGCTCCATCACCTTTAAGATGACAGGATATGACTTGTCGTAGACAGGAGCAGCTACCATTCCGAATGAAGTTGCCATGTCCCTGGATGGATCTGGGTTCTCTCGCTTTGTAAACTGCTTTTTCATCAGGGATCGCTGGTTCCATCCTGCATCTCTATCATCTCCCAGAGAAACAAAGGCAAGCTGGTATGGTTTATTGAATTTCCTGTTTGATTCAAACGACGAGTAGAAGACGGTATGGTTTCTCTCCCTGAGGATAGCTCCCATCTCAAGCAAAGGCTTGATGTGGGAATTCGTGCCAAGGCCCATACTGACCATCACCTTCAGGGGGGCCTCTGCCTTCACAAGGCATACCAGAAAACTCAAAAGAAGCATTTTCAGCGAGAGATGATTAACAAGGGTTTATAAGCATCTCTAAGCCAAACACCGACATTTCCGCCTTCGGAGCAACGTTGCTCCGCTGTCTCCCAAAAGACATCTATACATTTACCCCTGCATCGTTCTCCATACACATATTCTCACTTACTCGAGGCAAATTGAATCAAGCCAATATCCATTATTACTAAACTGAGTCTGTGACGTCATTAATCCCATACCTACCCAATGCTGTGTGACACCTGAAATTATTCAACAACACAACCTACCGTCCATGCCAGATTAGATCTTAGCATTTCTTTTCCTACATTCACACCCCAGCCCCATCTATATAATAAAAGTTTTATAATTAACATTTTATAAATAGCTGCCCATTCTTCAATGGCATGTGATAGTCCGTCAATCAATTCCCATATGATTTCCAGCCATTTCTTATCCAACCATCCCTTCCTTTCATGCAATGTAAAGTTGAAAAGATATCTAGAGACAACTTGGATCACACGAGCCTGAAAATTGTTGCCAGAGTAGCATTTTCCCTGTTTACGCCTACCTGAATGCACATCGCACCTGAGTGCTTTGAGCACTTACCAATATCTAACTATATATCCCTTCACATATAAAGATCAAATAACTTTAAATAATGCTGAACTTGACTAGATTTGCAGTATACTCCTGGAAGTATATCGATCAAGAGATGGAGAAATTAGAGGAGAACGATGACTTTTCTCAGAATAAAGAGAAGCCGTTTATAACTATACCATCACAATTTTTCTATTGGCGTAAACTTATGAATGTCCTAGCAAAATATTTGAACTGTGCTCATGTTTTTTGTCTGCTACTTGCTTGGACTTCCGGATATTTATCTGAGGAAACGATTTCCCGCACGAGGTATTGTAAAATAACGTCTGGTTATCTTTTTACTACCAATGTTGCATCAGCTGGGGGTAGATTTACCTTGCTTACTAATGCTTTCGTAAAAGACTTTAGGCAACAACTACCAAAAAATTAAAGAACCTAAACAAGCCCCTCTCTGATCAACCTGACCCACCATCCCATGGGGAAGTTAAATAAGGCTTAAGGCAGGCCTGAGATACCTTTTATCAACCCTGTTCAATCACTGCTTTGAATCATGGTAAGAATGCCTGATCAGTATTGCCCTTTAAAGGGCGACTTTGGTATCCCCAACTGTACGGATGAACCGTTGAGGTTTCAACTGTGGCCAGGCTAACACCTTTTAATTTTTCCACCTGGATTTCTACTACAAATCAATACCATTTCCTTTATTTTTTGGGATGAAGAGGAAAGTATTCTATACATAGTACATTAGTTTTCACCGCCATGGCGCTGAGCAAAAATAGCTCAGATCTAACCGGAATGGACTCAGATCTAAGCGAAATTGAGCCAGGGGAGCCCCAGACCGCAAACACTTTGGATGTCTTTTGGTGAACCGGCAAAACACACGACACGATACCACCAACACAAACCACAAAACTATATTATACATCAAAACAGCATAGTCCAAACTATAAACAGAACGGCTCAGTACAACAAGCGAACTAGATCAGGGCCGTCCCAGAATTGATTATAGCCCTATCCAGATCCAGACAAGGCACCAACACAGGGGCTAGAATGAAACAGAGATAGAGCAACCTAGAAGCAAGACTTCTCAGAAACAAAACAGAACAAGATCACACAAGGTGTGTAGTATGGCAGCCTGAAATGTAACAGGGACAGTTTAGCAGCCAATCAACAGCTATCTAATCCAGGGACAGAGGCATCTGATTGGTTCTATGGCTCTTTGTTTGTGTGTGATGGGTCTAGGAACCATCCAAATCTTTACCCAGGGTTACAATAAATTTCAAACCATTTAGCTTTAAACTTCTTCTTTTAGTACCTTTTTGATTTCTTTCATTATAAGATGGTCTTTTCTAGCAACAGTAATTTCAAAAGCTTTAAATGGCAAGGCAGAATCCAAGATAGTATCAGCAGAGGGGTGATACAGTATGTGAAGGCCCTGGTTTTTACCCCAACCTTTACTGTGGATAATAAGGAAGCCAACCTGTACCTGACTCCCAACCCATATGGGTTTGGCACAGTTGCTAATCACCAAGAGTCTATCACTTCTCAAGTTCCCTTTCAACCCTGTACAGGAAACCAGCCAGCAAGCTAATCAGATGATCAGATCTGGGTTGATACTTCTAACTTTTAATAGCTAGCTGGCTCCTGCACCAGCCAATCTAGCTACAGCGCTATAGCCCAACAACCTAAGCAGCAAGTTGTTATCCTACAAATTATCCAGGAAGTTGTGATGCTCCACCAGCAAGGCTTACCCTGGGACCAAACCAGTTGAAATTTACCTGGACCACTGCAATGCAAGAATTAAACAACTTTAAAACAAGAGGCAAGAATTGGGCTGGTCAAAAAGCAGGAGAAGGCATTTGAGTCCCAGATTAACCAAGCATACCCTACCATGATTGATTGCCTGTAGCCGGGCCCTAAGCTTTCTCTATCCTAAATCTGGAACTAGCTTCTACATCACAGCATCTGGGTATAATTCTGCATGATGCAGCCCAGGATCTGTGATAAAGTGACTTCCACCTTGGTGTTGACCAGTTTTAAACAGGACCAATGTGATGGCAGCAAGCACTTCTCATATGATTCTGTCATTTTATCCACTATTACCTGGGAATTGACAAGTTTATCTGATGATGGCACATTCATCCTGTGCTAAAAACTTTCTATTGTGTTCAAATTTTTTGGCAACAGGGAAAGGCTAATAAGAGCAATGAAAGGAAGAAGGTCAAGAGGGGTATTTTATTGGGGCATTTCTGGCTGTTTTGCCAAAGAGCTCTGTCTATTATTGAATCAACCCTTATTAAGCCAATGTTTATCAGTGTAAAAGATCCTTGGTGGATTAGTTGACCTCTGAGACAGCTCAAATTCCTCTTTTTGGGGTTTTTTGAGCCATCAGATAGAATAAAAATCTAAGATTATCAGGACAATTCAAGAACCCAGAAACCAGGCCTCAATTCACCCAGACATCCACACAGACATCCATCCAGGTCATGACATGCTCAAAAATATTAGTGGTATTTTCTGGGGGTGGCATCTCAGCCCCTCAATAATCTATGTCCTGGGGACCAAGTCCACACTTCTCTCTTTGGTCAGACAATGATGGTAGACCTGTTTGCCCAGCTTGCTTTTCATGTAAATCAGAGCACTGATAAAATAAGGGCAAGTGTTTGCCACCCTGAGTCACCAGTGCCTATCCACCAACTAATCAAATCAATGGCAGACAAGAGATATAATGAGCTATATATATTGGCCTTCCAGAAAAACCCACTTGGTTCATAACAGCCATCATCAATCCTCTCATGACATTCTCTCTCATTAGATCCATGGCCCATACCTCCTGGGCCAGCACCCTGTACACCTTTTCTTTCCTGCATTGCTCTGCCGCATAGGCATCCTTCTTCCCGCCCCAAACAATTTCTGCTACCAAACATGTTTTGGTTGGATACTTTATTATCCAGGATTTTAATTGTTTGTTTGCCTCCTTGCCTTTTTATTAAACTGTTCCCTATATGTTTTCTCATCCCTGTATTGTAAGCTTACCATGGTGTGAATCTAGATACAGAACACTTTTTTGCTCTTTAAACAGCCTTGTTATGACAAAATAACAAGGATATGGCGCCTAGTAACTTTTCATTGGTCAGCTATATGTTTGTTGTGTTTAGAGAAGTTGCCGGTGATCCAAACTTAGAACCTTGATGGGTGTGGTGCAAGGTGCCACCTTCAGGGATGACTAAATTAAGCCTATTGCCATACAAGAAAAAATCTGGAAAGCTGTGGCCCTTTTTTGTGTTTATCATCAGAGAGTTGATCATCAAACTACATTGGGTGATTTTTGATTAGTCACTAATCATGTATCTGCAGCTAGCTACAGATGCATCAATTAGTGACCCATTGAAGGTGGCATCATATGAGACAATTAGTGATCCATTGGAGCATCTGCAGCAAGTTGCAGATGTGGTGATGATTGACCAATTGATTTTTCCCACTACTGGTTTTATTAGTACCCTTTCTCCCAATAGCAACAAGTACAACTCTCTCTAAAGACGGCTATTCTAAACCCCAGTTCTAGACCATATTCCCAAGAAACGGCCCTCTCTTGCTGTAACCACCTGGCTGCAAAATCAAATGTATAGATGTTCTTAACCCACCCAATCTGAGCCCTTTCTTTCCTGATTATTCTCCAAAGGCTTTCAGCCAATCAATAATAGCTCAGGCAGTGCCAAGCCCAGGCTTATGTAGTCAGGATGACTAACCCCTTTCCTTTCCTCTGCCAACTATAAAAAGCCCCCAGAGAACCCTAATAAAGGTGTAAAATAAACATAACACCAGAATTAAATTTCTTAGACTACTTGCAGAGCCCAACGTAAAGAGGTTCTGTTGGGTAAGAAGATACTAGTCCTGTTGTGTTGTTCTGTTTGCGGCTCAGCTACCAGAACCCTATCTTTAAACCCTTGAGCACCATAATGATAGACTTTAAACCAATCAGGAGTTGTATTAGAAAGCAATTGGTATTTCATAAAGATAAATTCAAAGATATTCTGGTTCATGAGGGTAATTAATTTGATTGGCTGGCTGTTGTGCCATTGTGCGCCATTGCTGCTGTAGCAAGTTTTTTTATGATGCTTCTCAATAAGTAACCAGGTTAGCAATAGTCCACAAACAACTTGCCATTGCTGTAAGGCCCAAAATAGAAAAAGATTTTAAACAAGAGCGTACAAAGCTACTTGGGTTAGATTTAAAAGATATAAAAAGTATAGTCACAGTTTGGAGCAGAAATTTATGAGAAACTGGCAAAATTTTATGAGCTGTTAAATGTGGAGACAAACCCTGTAAGAAACCCAAAATTATAATCTAAGACAAGGTGTTCACTGAATTTTGAGTGGTTACAGGTGATATATTGATATTGGGAAAATCTCTGTGAGAATAATAAGTCATAGCTCTATACAAATCTTCTTTAAAATTTAAAGGATTTGTAAATAAAGCAGCAGTGCGCTGAGTTATCATTGCCATGGTAACCAGAATATCTTTAAATTGACAAGATTATCTGCGCTAACTTTTAAAAATAGAAATGAGTAATCTAGATATTAAAATAAAAACTGCATAAGTTCTACAAAGAAAATGGAGTAATTTTGAAAAATTGGTAGAAATGAGTGACAAAAATGATAAACTGTAAAGCTATAGATTTGATTTTTCAGAAATGATTTTTAAAAGATTGAAGCATAATCAAGAGGTAGGTTTAAGTTTGAAGTTGAAAATTTAAGTAAATTTTAAATATTGGGTTTTTAGAAAATAAAGAAACAGGTAATTTCAAAGCTAAATTGTTAATCTTAAATTTAAAACTTTAAGATTAATAAGTTTTAATCTTAAGCAGAGGAAAACTTAGAATTTTGGTTTAAGCCTACTCTTCCTTTTCAGGTTTATTTATATTGAAAAAGTAAGTTGCAACTGCAACAAGGAGATATAAGAAGAAGAGAGAGTTTGAGAAAACTTTAAACAGAAGCAGAACATCTGCAACAGCTTTGAAGTTAAGAGATAACCAAGGTGGTTACATAATGTTTGGGGTATAATAGACATTTTCTTTTGAAGTCAAGCAAAAATCAAGCGTCAAATAGAGTAAGGGATTTAACTTAAAATTATAACCTAAAAATTTAAATTTTAAAAATTTCTAAAGGAAAATAAATTCTGAACTTAAAAGTCTAAGCTAAGTTTGAAGCATGACACATTTGTCCTCAATCATACTGATTATCACAGCTAGCATTCCACATATACTTTCCAAATAAGATTAGTCACATTTATTGGAGATTGACCTTAAGATTCCCTTTTCCATATACCACCTCCTGGTCCCCTCTTACAGGGTATAAAACTATTTTATCTTCTTCAATTAATATTATCTTAAATCATTATCTCTTTCTTTTGGGTATGTAACAGACACAGGACCATCCAATCTGACTTACCATACTTGTTTTTGTTTATAATTTTATTATTGGACCCCTCTTGCAACAAAGCTTTGGCAAGCTTTGTCTTGAGGGAGGCAATTTTCAGATTTAACACCTTGTTATCATCACTTCATCTTATCATTATTTCAACACTCTTTTCTTTGCAGAGTTTGAGACCTTCAATTTCTCTATTTGCTGCACTCTTCATTTGATTAAAAATCTCATCAAATCCTAACAATAGGTTCAGCAAATCCCAAGCATAAGCATGATTTCCTTGAGCAGGTGTTCCCCCCTTAGCAAATCATTCCTAATAGAGTTCCTCAAAAGCAGACTTGAATTCAGCCAATGACTCCTTTGGGAAAGTCTTTGCTACCTTGAGGTCCTCTCAGGCATCCTACAAGGACTTTTTGGAAACCTCTTTACAAGCAGCAGCGCTTTCTACCCTAAGAACCCCAAACTTGGCTTTTTTGAATAATAATTGTGAAGGCATAAATGAAATAAATATGAGGGGAAAGAATCAGACTTTGACCTGAATATATTTATTAATGTTTATCTGTTTTCACTTATATACCAGGCAGGCATATTTGGCTGAAAACCCCTCTAGTTTGGCAGGATACCAAGAGTACTGTGATGCACTTCAGGTGAAGGAGAGGCAGATGCAGGTATGGACATGGCCCACCAGATGATAAACCTAACTTTTCCAGGTAGGAGAGGGCCTTCCCAGCCACAAACCAGGGTCCAGCTGCTGGCAAGGCAGAATGTCAGGAACCCATCTGCTAGGAAGCATACCACCAAGATGGTGTATGGCTGTGGAGGGATTCAGACCAGTAACCAACATGCTGATATGATCAGAGACCATTCCCATGTGAAATATCTTCCCAAGAGGTGATCAAATTGCCAAGAAAGAAGTAGGCTTTTGGGTAGCTGATCAAGAAGGCCAAAGCCAAGGTATGGAACAGTGTGGGTGTCAGAGCTTTGGTGTTGTCCATAAACATATGCTTTTTCTTCATAACATGAGGAACTGGGAACAAGGGAGTGGCAGTGTACCAGACGCCTGATATCACGCCGCACCAAGACTTATCAAGATACTGAGGGGGTAGAGGAACTAGAGCCTGCTCTAGTTCCTAGAAAAAACGCTGGTTACAAATACCTGCACAAGGAGTAACCAAACTAACAATTTATACCTGAATGGCTCCATTTGGGAGGACTTGGGTAATCTTGTAGATATTGGAGTGAAGGTGAAGCAAGAACAAATAGGTGTCAAGTTGGTTTAGAAAAAGACTTTATTAACTGAACAATGATAAAGAATGGTTATATCAAGGCTATATGGCCTCTAAAGAAAGATTGCTGTTGGTGAATAAGGGGGAAAGATGGGAGTTTGAGATGTCTTTTACCAAGAAAAGAAGCTCAGTTATTTTAACTTAATCAAATAATTAAATTTTTGCACAGTGGCCCCTGATTTATCCCCAAGGCTGTTGCAATCCTTGGGTATTATTACCACTGGCCTCACATATTATGGACAAGTGCCTAAAGTTGAAGTATGGAGATCAAAATCTCCAAATCAATGAATTTTTTGATCTCTGCACTTTTTTCCAATAAAAATTTTCCTAAAAAATTTAATATTTTTCTTAAATTTGACTTATTTTAAAATGTTTTTACTAGTAGCTAAAATTGAAAAACCATGTTTGAAGTGCCCAAATTGTAGCTTTTAAAACACACCTTAAATTAATTTGGCTTTTAAAATAGAATTTATCATCCTTTTGAATACAGGGGACAAAATTTAAAGTGCAAAAATCAACGTGCAAAAAAATCTTCAATTTAATATTTGACACATCAAAATTAAAAAAAATTTAAAAAAATTTTTCTATGTGTAAAAAAAGAAATCAAGAGCTAAAAAAAGCTTTTTAACTTTAGGCAAATTTTTGAATTTATTTTTGTCAAAACCGCAGGCTCAACCCACCAGCAAGGTTCCGAGTAAGTGGGTTCTTGACCCGCAATTTGATTATCCAGTCACTCAGAGCCAGACTAGGAAGTCAACTCAAATTACCAAATCCAACAACATGAACAGATTATGATCCTTCACGGTGGATACCTCAATTTGGCACTTGACTCATTATCAGGATCAAGCCACCCCCTTCTTCCATCCAGCCGTGTGATCACCAATCTTGTTCCTACTATCCTTGATTCACATGAACTATATAATCACTATCTCTCAATAAAGATTATTATCTAGTTTCTAAATATTTTCCCCGTGTAACTCTGCTAAAACAGCACAGTTACAACATTTTGTTCAAATCTTAATATAAAATAGTATTATAAGCTATTTTTTTTAAAAAAATTTGTCTCATAAAAATTTCTTTAAAAATTTACATATAGTTTCTAAATGGGCGCAGAAATCAAAAAATAGTCAAATCAAAATCCAAAAAGGTACCAAAAAACTAGGACCACTTAATATTAAATTTTTGCAAAAAATCAATATTTTATTCATTATGTTTTATTAAGTTCCTCAAATCAAAAGTGAGGAAATCAAAAATCAACTTTTTAGATTTAGTCACGCTTTTTATAAGCTTATAAAATTTTAAATAATTAATAAAAACTTTTGAAATTCCCCATGTAGATTCTTTAAGACCTGATATTTAAATACATAAAAAAGAAATATAGTTTTTTTGGTAGGTTTTTATTAAATTGCAATATTATAAATTGGTGTGTTTTGGAGGCAATTAAAAAAATATTAAATTAGTATAATATTGTACTATGTTTCCCTATGTTATTTCAGGGGGCAGAATCAAAGTGCCCAAAACAAAGTGCACAAAACAAAGTACAGAATTGAAGTGCCTAAATCAAAGTGCAATAAGTTCTTGGTTTTTTTGAAGGTTTTGCCTTTCCACCTCTCATTCCTCCTTGAAATTTTTTAAAAGTTTGTTTGGTCCCTTGGCTGCGCCTGGGGCCAAAAAACTTTTAAAAAAATTCTGTGTCGTCAAGAGGATGGATTATATAAAATCTGATACAGTAGTTTTAAAAGCTATAGCAACAAGCAAAAATTCTTCAGATTTAAATGAAATGATTTCATATTTAAGCAAAATCCAACTCTCAGGTTAAAATATACACTCTGTTAACAGGTTTTATTGGCGTTAATGGGCAAAATGGGTCAACACAGCAACAAAAGGCTCACACGCAAAGCAAAACCATTCAAAATATAATCCAAAATACATTGATTCACAAACAAAATGGTTTGAGTTGACTTTTGGTGTACATATGTTTACTATGTGAATTGGTGACAAAATACACCCAAGCGTGGTGTGTCAAAACTCAATCCAAAAACAAAACACAATAGCAACTCACTATGTAAACAAAATCACTCAAATTTTGTGTGCAATGGATTGTAATCATGAATGATACCAAGGTATCTAAAATAAGACACAAGATCTGAAACATAAATTTTAAAAATATTGTGTTGGGTGTTTGAATTTGGCAGTAAAATCTAGGAAAATGGGTGGATTTTTTTTGAGTATTCTAAAATGGGCGTTGTAAAACCAAAAACAACTAACTAAGAAATAAAAAATCTATAATTGGGATATTGGGTGGGAAAAAATATTAATTGAATATCCATAAACAGATAAAAGCAAAAATTAATAATAGGGAGTAACTAAATTAAGTTTTATTTAATATTTTATTAAATTTTAAAATAAAAGAAACACAGCAACAGACTACTATTGTACCTGTTGTGCGCCGCAGTTGCGGTTGCCCCCGCGGGTCAAAGAATAGACTTAGTACAACACAAGTGCCTACTCAGGAGGGAGGCAGGAGAGGAGAGTTCCATAGTGATGCTGCACTGACACAGCTGTTTCAAGGAGCACAAGCTGCTAGGGTGCAGAGCATAAACCCTTGGGTCCCAAAACTGACCTGGAAGCCAACCAAGGTCACCACTACAAAGAAAGTTAGAAACAATGAGGTAGAACTTACTTTGTATGTGTTTGATGTTGTGTACCGGCAAGAGTCGGTCCCGTCAGCCATGCTGGAGAAGGTGAAGCCTGTACTTGATACTAGCTAAAAGCCCTACGTCAGTGATGGCAATCAGGAGGATGACAGGGAGCCCCAGCTCTACCAAACCAATGAGGGACAGCTGGTGCTAAAGAAAGTTGCAGCGTTTTACACCAAGGTGCCCATGCCTTGCATGCCTGTCATCAATCAGGATCCTGGCTTGTATGAACCCACAAAGCCCGCCCAGAAGCGCATCCCCGACATCAAACGCATCATCCTTCTCAAGCTAATGCAGGAATTGGGTGACTACAAGGCGGCCGCAGCCATTGTTGGAGTGGATCCCAAGTACGCCAGCAAGACCTTCCATAAATTCATTAATACTGGTTGTATCCTTGCCACGGAGAAATCCTTGCGTGTGTCAACCATGCTCACCAAGGAGCACAAATGGGCAATCCACTAGTGGATAACCCAAGATTGCCATCTTAAACTAGCCAATATACAGGCCATGGTCAAGTCCGCTTTTGGGATTGAGGCCTCAATTTTCTTCTATTATCATTTGGTCAAGGGAATGCAATTTTCCTGGAAAAAACTCGGGGTATCCCCCTACAACAGAAACAGCCCAACCAACATCAAGACCCAGGAAAACTACGCAGAGGCAAACACTGCCCTCAAAGCCAAGGAGACGGTCAAATTTTACTATATTGACAAATCAGCATTTGCCTTGTCAATGCGCAATGAGTATGGGTATATCCCCAGAGGCTCTAATGACGGGGTGGCTCAGCGTGCTGCAGTCTGCGTCACAGCCTATTCAATGGTGGCTCTCCTTGGTCCAAAGGGGGTTGAACTGTACCACATGATATTAGGATCTCACAATAGCTGGACCTTTCTTAAATTTCTCTGATTGGTCCAGGAGCACCTGAGGCGCACAAGCCCAGGCTTCACCAACGTAATTGTGCTGGACAATGTTAGTCTCCATAAGGAGGCTGATATTCTTGAAGAATTTCCAATGATCAACACAAGCATTGCAGTGGACCCCCAGCAATTGGCCACGGCAAATATGCGCCTTCCCTTCCTCCCTGACTATTTGCCCTTCCTAAATCCCATTGAGGAAGTCTTTGGGTGGCTCAAGCGAGTCGTCAAACGAGGAACCCCAACTGGGACTGAGGACCTGTTTGATTTGCTGCAGGCCGGGATCCATACCCTCCCAGCTGAGACCGTGGCCAAATTCTATGGCCACGCTGATTCATTCCCCCCCTGTGTGCCTTTCCAAACAGCCAATCAATTAAAGGCTTAATGTGCCCAACTTTTTTTATATTCTCTAATTTATTATTCAATATTTATTAATTATCATTTTATATTTAGATGTTTCCACGCCCGCAATCACATTCAGAAGATCCATCAATAGATGTAAGTTATTTATTTATTTTATTGTATATTATTTTATTATGCCATCTGAGGTAATCCCACATGCTCAGTATTGGATTACACAAAAATATTTAAATCACTTTGGTCAAATAAATGTAAAAATTAATTTAAAAAAATTGACGTAAAATGTACAAGTTAGAATTTATTTTATTAACATATAATTTTATACTTTTATGAAACCCATTTCCAAAATATATTTTGCAAATCTTGTTTGCTAAAATATTATTTGAAAAATTAATTATAATAAAAATATTGTAGAGTATAAAGATGTTTATTAGAAGAGAATTTATTGCAAACACCTGTAGTGAGTTCGGCGGTATGTACCCACCCCACGATGGAGGTGGCGCACAACCTCCACTGCCACACTGTGGACGGTGGATACACCCGTATTAAAATACTCCCTCCTGCTGGTGAAAGACAGTAGGGTCAGGTGGGAGTGAAGCAGCAGCTTTTCAAGCGGGGCTGCAAACCCAAAGATGCCTGTCAGGACCAGTGCGTCCTGGATCACATGATCAACCGAGTCATATCCAGGGGGACCTTCTTCCTGTTGAGTGTGTGCCAGGCCTTGTTGATCCCCAGAAGGACCCTGTCCAGGTCCTCAACAGACGCGCCCATCCCAAAGAAGAATAAGAACCCCAGGTAAACAACCAGATGAAGTCTTTGCCCTGCAAAGGCTTTGTAAACTCACACAGTTTATTATAGACTGTGCTTATCTTCTTGTCGTGCTTTGTCTTGGCAAACGTGAGCTTCATAGCTGCTGGGACCCCCGTCTCGTTGGCACTCCAGGCCAGCCCAAAGTCCACCAGGAGGATTTTGTTCTTCTTCACAGCTGTTGTATCTGCAACAGCCAGTTTTCCTACCCCGCGCCCAAAAAAGTTATCCAATAGGTAAGACAGGGTGTGCTCCACCGGGAAGCAGAAGCAAGCAGCCGCATGAGCCTGGCCCATCTCTGGTACATTCTTGAATGGGAGCGTCACCAGGACGTCCCAAACAAGCTCAATTGAGTTTACACAGTAAACTCCACCAAGGTTAACTGGGTCCAGGCGGACCAGGTGGGCATCCTTGTAGGCAGTAACTGCCCACTCAGATTCCCCCTCAGAATGCGTCAGCCCGGCTAGTGCATCCCTTGTCTTTGGGAAGGACCCGTGAATTCTGTCTTCAAGCTCCCGCACAACAGGGGGGGACAGATACAATTGCTTGGCCACGTGAGTGGCATAATTAGCATAAAAGGTGGCCGGGACAAAAGGGACCAGGACCCAGCGGAGTTCACTGTCTATGTTTTCTAAGAAAAAAAGGTAAGTATTTTGAAAATTTATTAATTTTATTTTTTAGGTACCTTCTTGTGTTTCTTCTTTACCGGCGGCTTCAGTTGGCTTGGCCATTCTTGGTGCAATTGATTGCACTGGCAATTTGGTGTCCTCTGCCCTGGCACGCTCGCCGGTTTGAGGTGGGCATACATATCTGGGTCATCAACCCAGACGGATGGCGCAGAAAGATTGTAAGCCTTGAACTGGAGCCCCTCAACCACCGTTTTTTGTATATTAAGTAAGTGCTTGATTGTTATTTCTGGGGTGTCAGGCATTTTTGACATTAGTGCCTTTGCAGACACCTTATCAATTTTGTCCCCAGTGAGGACAGCAGACTTCACCTTTGCTTTGACCTTGTGGTCAATGTCTTTGATTTTGGCAATCGCCAAGTCAAGGTCCTTTAGAAGCTTTTCAAGTTATCTCATTTGATTTTTTTACTAACCTTTCTATATGTTTTTATAGCTTTTGACCCAATAAATTCTGTATTATTTTGATACTGTTGCCTCTTTGTTTATTTCTTTTTGTTTTCCCATCTACTACATTATCCCATCTTTTTACCCATTGTGTATATGTTTTACGCTCATCTCAATATGTGTCATTTGCTTTGTGTTGGCATTGTTTCCTTGATTATCATATTATTTTTGGTGCTCAACATAGCCCCTTGTGAAAATATTAACAACAATTTGGTGATCAGCTAAATTTGAATTAAAAATTATAGTGTTACTGTTTTTAGATAAAGTTGTTACTGATCCAAATTCAAAACCTTAATGATAAACTTTAAGCTAATCAGGAGCCAAGTGATAAAGTGATTGTTGTGACATAAAGGATCATTCAATAATTCTTTGATGCATGTGCGCTAATTAATATGATTGGCTGGATGTTTTGCCATTGTATGCCATTGCCACTGTGGAAAGTTGTCTGTGGACTAGTGCTAACCCAGCAGCTGATTGGGCACTAGTCCACCAACAACTCGCCACAGCAGCAATGGCATACAATGGCAAAACATCCAGCCAATCATATTAATTAGCGCACATGCATCAAAGAATTATTGAATGATCCTTTATGTCACAACAATCACTTTATCACTTGGCTCCTGATTAGCTTAAAGTTTATCATTAAGGTTTTGAATTTGGATCAGTAACAACTTTATCTAAAAACAGTAACACTATAATTTTTTAATTCAAATTTAGCTGATCACCAAATTGTTGTTAATATTTTCACAAGGGGCTATGTTTGGGTGCTAAAAATAACTGTGTTCAGGATCTAGATACATGGCATAGTAAATATATGATTTTATAGAAATAAGCTGAACATAAAGAATAAAACCAACTATAAACAAAGAGAACACAAGCAATTGAAATTCAAAATAAAGATAATATAAATAGAAACTTTCTGGGACCAGGGGTTTATTGGGGTGAGGAAGAGAGATTCCTAGTAGGTGAAATAGTGTGAGAGGGAAGACGTAGAGGCAGTGCTGGCCTGGGGGGTCTGGGATTAGATGGGTGGGTCTGGAAGATGGGGGGTGGTAGTGGTGGGGGTAGGGGTAGGAGGATTGCACGTGATGACTGCCATATACTGCTTGTTGTACTCCTCATCAGTCATTGGCTGGATGGGCTGGTAGATGGCAGTGGCACGTGGTGGGAGGCGCTTATCTTTGCGTGATTGGTTGCCCATGTTCACGTGGAAAACCATTTGCGCAAACAAGTCAGCCACCATTTGGTGACCAAAGAGAAAATTGTGATCAAGGACCCCAAGATAGAAGTTGTTGAAAGCCTGAGGGCGGCGCTCCCGTAGTTTATCTCCAATGTTGAAGAAGACAACATCAGCCAGATGGACGTCTGTATGGCCGGCGGGATAGACTGAGGCCTGGTGCCCGCGTCCCTGGATGGCCTCAAGGGTGGTGGAGCTACCCTCCATCTGGTGGCTCAAGAAAACCTGGCGCTTAGAATTTGAGCCATCCCAGGAGTTGAGTAATCCACTGAGGATATAGCTTTACAAGTAGCCATCAGTGAAATCTGGGTTTGTCCAATAGTAGACAAAACCCTTGGCTGAAACAGCCAGAAATGCACCAATGAAAGTCCCCTTCTTGACCTTCTTCCTTCCATTCTTGGTGGCGGCTTTTCCTTGCTCCCCAAAATTGTCAAATGCAATTGATAACTTGTAGTACAAGACAAACATGATGTAATCTGTTAGACTTGTCAAGCATCTGACCAGGGTTGATTTGATTGCGGTGTCATATGGGGAATCCTCAGCGCCATCCCATTGATTGCCAGCAAAATAGGTAAGAACCTGTATGAAAGCCACCTTTCCGTGCATCCAGAGCTGCACCATGCGCTCAGACGCCCAAATGTCATGGTGTGCAAGTTGCTTCTGGACCTGGTTCAAGGGAAGCTTGGGGTCCCGCTGGAGGAGGTCAAGCACTATTGGGTAGGCCTCAGTTATCTGGGACTCTGTGGCCTTCTTTGGCTTCTTGGCTGTCCCAATCAGATTTCCCTTATTCATTAGGTTGTTGAACTCCCGCATTATGGTGGCTCAGGTAAATTGCAACTGGGCGGCAATCTGATCCCAGGACAGACCCTGCAGGTTGAGTGCCACAATTTCCTGAAGAATTTGGGTGGTGATGATTTGTCGCTTGGGGCACTGGGCCAGGGAAGCTGAAGCCAGATTGGCTGTAGGAGGGGCAGGTTGGGCGGTGGTGGGAAGTTGTTCTGGATTGAGGTTGCCATCCTGATTGATTGGTTGGTGGGCAGCTTGTGTGGGTGTGGGTATGGGAGCAGGGGCAGAGCTAGACACTAAGTGATTACTGAACAAGTCAAAGCCATATGGGTTGGTGGTCAGGTACAGGTCAGCTTCCTTATTACCTGCCTCAAAGGCTTGGGTGTAAACGGGTGCCTCCACGTTCTGAGCCTTGCCTCCATTGCAGCTGGCTTGGCTGCTGGCACAGTTGAAGATACTGCTTGTAAAAACTATTGTAAAAAACCTAGGATAAAATCACTAAAAGTAGAAATTTTAAAATTCAATGATTTATTTTTATTGTAATCTCAAGTCCATATGTGAAAGGTTCTCAAAACCTTTTCATACAAATCTGGAGCCATGAAAATGGATAAATTGTCTCTGGTCCTAAATTGGATAGCTGTTGATTGGCTGTTAAACTGTTATTTTTCTATTTTAGGCTGCTCATACTACATATCTTGTGTGAGTTAATTTTGTTTTGTGCTTGTGTAATCTTGCTTCTAGATTGCTCAAGTTTTGTTTCACTTTAGTCCTTCTGTTGGTGCCTCATATAAATCCTGATTGGATTATAATATACTCTGGAACAGCATTCATCCATTTCACTTGTTGCGTCAGTTCATTTTGTTTGTGGTTTGAACTACACCGCTTGATGTTTGATATAATTTTGTATGATGGGTTAGTGAAATTTCATTTTTGGTTCGACAGTTCATTTATTAACCAAAGATATTTAAATTAATTGAATCCTGAATCTCGTGTGACTTGAATTTTGTTTAAATCTGAAGAATTTTTGCTTGTTGCCATAGCTTTTAAAACTACTGTACCAAGTAGAAAAAACTTTCTCTTCTCCTTTTCTTACCCTCAATTATCTTCTACTATATCTTTTACTATATGTATTAAAGTAAAATAGATGTATAAAATATTTCTTTTTGGTATACAAATTTGCTCTATATATATCATTTTTAGTGGAAGTACAGTGTTTTTAACATAAGAATGTCCAAGTCTTCATTCTATGATATGTAAGTGGAAGATTCTTGGTATCTTTGAATATTGTGGCTTATTATAAATAAGATATAAGACTATATCTTTTATTAAGTATAAAATTGTACAGTATATCTTTAATAAGAAAGTAATGTACTTTATATTATTTTAATGGGTGACTTCTATAACTTTTATCATTTAAATAAGATCACTAATAAACCGAAATATCTAAAATCATATGCTTGTATCTTGCAGGAAAAATCCTTTATTTTGCTTATACTGAAGTATCATTATAGCTTTACATAAGCTGGAAATTAAATTAACTTTTTTAATTAAACTTATAGTTTATAAAGCAGTTTTTTTGTGTAGTCTCATATTTTATATTCAATTGAATACAGTTACATATAAATTCTAATCTAATTTTGCTTTTAAAACTAAAATAAACTTTCTTTTAAAAACAGCTAATTTAAGGATCTTTTTATTATCTAGCATATATTTTTATTGCAGAAATGAATTCCTTGGGGTCTTTTTAGTCTAGAAAAGATTTTAACATATATAGTTGTATATTATAAACTGTATTTTCTTCTGCTTCAAAGTTAACCTCTGGAAAATCAATTTTTGCACTTTGATATTTTCGATTTTTGCACCCTACATAGTGTTTCAATTTTTGCACTTTTTGGGGGTCCCATTTTCAATTTTTGCACTTTTGACCTTAGGAACTTCGACCTAAGGAACTTGCCCTATTCTTGCCACACACCACTGGGTTTACAGGTAGAAAATCCACTGGATGCCAAGCAGGTAGCACTGGATTCTGGAGGAAGAAAGCTTTTGGTTCCTTTCAGGAAAAATTGTATTCCCCAAGTTAGGGGGATCCACAATTCCTGACTGGCTCCAATTTATAAAGCTATATTTAGGCAGATACCATAATCAGTACGTATCTTGTCTGCCACAACCCTGCAAATACTGCACATCTTCAAATTATTATTGAAATCATGCACTCTCCTTTGATTGATAATTTTCTGCTCAACAGTTTTTAAGAATAGTTTTTTTAATGAAAGGATAGTTATAATCAGACTCTTGAAGTAAATATGACATCAACATTTACAGGCCGGGTTAAGCCGGAACTACTGATTGTCGGAGTAGGAAGCGAGGCAGAATTAGGACCAAGAGTAAAGGTATACTTCTGGAGAAGCATAGCAAGGACAACTCTTTGCTCAACTAGGGAGAAGTTTAAACCAATACACATGCGCGAACCTGAGCCGAATGCCATCCAGTTCTGTGCCTGGGCGCCGTGTGGCTCAATGAAGCGATCAGGATTGTATACTTCAGGCTCAGGATAAATTTCTGGATCGTGGTGGATAGCCCAGGAATGGATAATGACGCTGCAGCCCTTTGGTGCAACAGTACCATCGCCAAGAGGATAGTTTTCTCGGCAATAGCGGCGTAATTGAGATGCTGTTGTTACAATACGCATACTCTCCTTGATAATACAATTGATATAGCCCATTGCCTTGGTGTTCTCAATAGTGGGGCACACAACTTCCTGATTATTACCAACAATACTAAGGACTTCTTGACGTGCACGTTCTTGGATGTCTTGGTGCTTGCTGAGATAATATAGGATTGTTGTGAGAGTATTTGCCGTGGTATCGTGACCAGCAAGGAAAAATACAAAGACATCGTTGATCACCTCTTCGTCGCTCAGGCAGCTGTTTTCGGAAAGAGTTTCTTTGATCATCAAACTCAAGAGGTCATCGGCCTGAGATCCGTTCTCGATCTCCTTTTTCCGATCAGAAATCAGTTGCCCAAGAAAAGCACGGAATTCATCCTTCATCTCGTGTCCCTTTTGACGTGAAGGCACCCACTTTTCCAGCATAGGGAACATGAAATAAATCGGGCTGAAGATCATCTTGTTCAGGTCGTTGTATAATCTTAAGTAATGATTTTCCTCGCCACGCTGAAGTGCTTTGAAATCGTAACTGAATACGCCTTTGCCGAGAGCATCAAGGGTTAGTCGCTGGAATTGATCGTGGATATTGATAGGCTCTGTTACATTATTGTCGACATTTGAAAACAAGTCAAGCATGCAGTCACCAAAAAGCGATGTCTGCCACTGCTTCTTGAATGCAGGGTTGGCTACTTTGCGATGACGACGCCAGTCCTCATCATCACTAGATACAATATTGGATGTGCCAAACATCTTTCTTGCTAGAAGTTGATTGAGCTGCTGGTCACCACCTACAGGAGCTTTAGAAAAAATATCAGAGTTGGCAAGAATTTCACGGCCAAGCTTGGCATCAGTGATGATTAGATCCCACTGCCCGCGCATCCAAACACGCGCCATCCTGTTCTTTCTTAGCGCAGGGCGGATCAGGCGATCAAATTGTTTATCAAACGGCTCTCCGCTTATTAAGGACTTGAGCATCCCGTAGGTCGACACCCCAGGGACACCATGTAGTTCTTTGGGAACTTCAAGAAGCTTATAGCCTTTATAAGCGGTGGCTGCTGCAAAGACTAATCCAGGATATACGATAAATTCCATACATTTAGTATGCCTTATGCCCTACTACATATACTCCCTGTTTGGCACCGCAGATTATTTATGCGGCATGTATGCTTAAATTGAAATATAAATTTATTCTTAAGATTCAGATTTCATCCCTGCAATAAACTGGCATCCCAGCAGCTAGGTCGCCTAATCCTAAGTGCAACTTTATTAAAAATCGCTACTGGGTTCTGAAACCCACACAATCATATAATCAGACTCAATCTCCACTGGACTTGACCGCTTCCCCTCATTACGGCCCAATCCCTGCAGATACCCCAGCTGTTCCACGTAGCTCACTTGCATTAAATTGTGCCCAGCCGGGGGCCTGAGTCGCTTGAAGTTGGCACCTCGCATAAATTCGGAGCTAAAAGGCCAATGTTTACCCGTCTATCCATTAGCAAAGCTATATTTGTGGTTGCTAGATCTTAAATCTATCAGTAAAAGAAGTCTAATCAAAAGATGAAAATAATTATGATCACGATAACAATGTTCGGTATGCTGCACGATTGGATTTAAAAGAATAAGAAATTCTATTCTTATCAGCGATTGGTAAAAAGGTACCCAAACAGCATTATTCAAATAATCCAAAGGGTCAAGCTTAAAAATGCTGAAATTGCCATAAATAGATACACCACAAATTCATAATAGTAGTTTTCCCAGCTATGCCGCAAGTAGGACTGTGGCAGATCTGAAACGATGGCTGCTTTATAATGAAGCAGCCATTCATCTCAGATCCAGCAACAATCCCGAAAAAACCGTAGCCGTACCACATCTTTGCTGCTTGTATTGATCTGACTTTAATTTTAACAAAATAAATATCCAGCTTCTTAATTAAGTTTTTAAACATATATATATTAAATTTAAACCTGAAATCCTTTATAAATTAAACCTTTATTATCAAAGTATTTAGAATTCTTTATAAGCTTCCAGGGGAAGAAAGCCTTCCTCACCTAGATATGATTTCTTTAAAAAAACGGATTTCCCATGGCAGGGGAATCCACATTCCAAAAAAGACGGCTTGGATGCAACGATTACAGCAAATGCCGTAACCATTGCATTTTTAATCCGCTGCAGTCCTACCCTAAGCAAAAATAATTCAGATTTAAACAAAATGGACTCAGACTTAAGCAAAATTAAGTCAGGGGAGCCCCAGACTCCAAATAGTTTGGATTTTTTGGTGAACTGGCAAAAGGCAAAACAAGAGACATAATATCACCAGCACAAAATGCAAAATTATATCATTGATCAAACAGCATAGTCCAAACTACAAACAAAATGGCTTGGTACAACAAGTGAACTAGATCAGAGTCATTCCAGAATATATTATAACCCTATCCAGATCCAGACAAGGCACCAACACAGGGGCTAGAATGAAACAGAGATAGAGCAACCTAGAAGCAAGATTTATCAGAAACAAAACAGAACAAAGTCACACAAGATGTGTAGTATGACAGCCTGAAATAGAACAGGGACAGTTTAGCAGCCAATCAACAGCTATTCAATCCAGGGACAGAGGCATCTGATTGGTTCTATGGCTCTTTGTTTGTGTGTGATGGGTCTAGGAACCATCCAAATCTTTACCCAGGGTTACAATAAATTTCAAACCATTTAGCTTTAAACTTCTTCTTTTAGTACCTTTTTGATTTCTTTCATTATAAGATGGTCTTTTCTAGTAACAGTAATTTCAATGGCTTTAAATGGCAAGGCAGAATCCAAGATAGTATCAGCAGAGGGGTGATACAGTATGTGAAGGCCCTGGTTTTTACCCCAACCTTTACTGTGGATAATAAGGAAGCCAACCTGTACCTGACTCCCAACCCATATGGGTTTGGCACAGTTGCTAATCACCAAGAGTCTATCACTTCTCAAGCTCCCTTTCAACCCTGTACAGGGAACCAGCCAGCAAGCTAATCAGATGATCAGATCTGGGTTGATACTTCTAACTTTTAATAGCTAGCTGGCTCCTGCACCAGCCAATCCAGCTACAGCGCTATAGCCCAGCACCCTAAGCGGCAAGTTGTTACCCTACAAATCATCCAGGAAGTTGTGGCACTCACTCATCAAGGCTTACCCTGGGACCAAACCAATTAAAATTTTCCTGGACCACTGCAATGCAAGAATTCAACAACTTCAAAACAAGGGGGCCAGATTTTGGCCAGTCAAGAAGCAGGAGAAGGCATTTGAGTCCCAGATCAACAAAGCATACCCTATTATGCTTGATCTCCTGCAGTGGGGCCTAAGTGTAAGAGAGGGGGCTAGACTAATAAAGTCTGGCTCCTGTCCTGGTGGAACCATCCACTAGGACTCCATCCAGTGCAAGACTGGAATGGCCGCTCAAAGAGGTCTCTCAAAAGCGGCCGTCTGAGACAAGGGAGGGAAATAGGCATCCAAGGTCATAACCAAGGAATCAGTAAGCAACCATAGAGAACAATCCTGGGTGGGAGGGAAATCTGGATCCATAGGAGGAAGTTGATGCAGGAAAGGGAGGGAGTGATTTGGGACTGTCATAAGTTTGGTGTTGTGTGGGTCCGGGAAAAAGATCATCAGTCCCTGACTTTGGAAAGGGTGATAGGTCCTCAGGATAAGGGCCTACCTAAGACTCTTGACAAGTGTGTTAATGATGGTGGGAACCTGGGTCAAATGGAAAAGGGAATTAGAGAGCAGACCTGGATTAAGAACAATATTTTGTGCAGCCAAAGAAGGTCTATTCTAAATACTTGGGGCTGTGGTCTATAACAACAGGAAGATGGGTACCATAGTTACCATAAATGCTTTATGTAAATGAGACAAGATTTTTGCTGGAGAAGTTTTAATAAAACCTCCAGGCAGTTGCACCACAAGCACTAGGATGCTTCTAAGGGTTTGAACCAAGTTCAGATCCTCTCAGATGAAATCTTAACAAAAAACACAGGCAGCTGAGCAGGCAGACAGCAGGGCAGGCAGACCAGAGAAAAGAGGGAGGAGGGACAACAGCAGGAGTCAGGACAATAATCTTTTGTTATATAATAAAACTACAAAAATAAAAAATAAATTTGCAAAATTAGGAGTTTTATTCAATAATTGAAATTAGTAAGCAAGGGACCTGATGTCCCTTGCTTCCATTATTGCATAGAAGAGGTGATGGTACCAGGGTGTTATAAGAGGGGGTTTTGGGAAGCAAAAAAAAGAGAACCATTTAGAAGTAGTGGCCTAATCTATCCATGGCCTGGGCCTAAAAAAATAGGGACAGCATGCCTAAGTTTAAGGAACAGCCACCTGGTTGGCTAAGTACATTCTGAGGACTCAGGCACAACATTATCCTTATTGCCTGCCTTCAATGCCACAACTTGAATAGCCCTGACTCTTTTTTTGGGCCAAGAGACCCCTGGGCCAGAGGAAATATTTGGCCGGGATTCCACTAATTGTGGAATTTTATCCCCAAGTTTCTGTGCTGCAGTTTAGACAAACCCTGTAAAATGGTCCCCACATTTTCCTGTATTCCTGCCAATTGCTTCAAGGCAGGACAGCATCAGGAAAGCAAACAATCTAGCCAGATTAAAGTCTCCTCCGTAGTTGGAGGGGACTCCAAAAAAGGGGAAGAAGTTTTGGCCAGAGATAGCACAAAACGCTTGTCCACAGTGTGTGCCAGGTCCTCCAGGGTTTGGAGAGGGTTTGCCTGCACTTGGCCCGCCTTTTTTGTAGTTCTGGGGAATATATCCCTGTTCAGAGCTAACAGCAGGGCTTGGAACTTTACACTAAGATTTCTCTGGCCAAGTCCAGAACCAGCTTGCGCATCATGTCATATGGGCTTTGGAGTGTATCATGCAGCTCTGAATGTATAATAAAGTGGCCTTGGTCTTGGTATCACCTATTTCAGCAGGGACCAATGAAATGGCAGCAAGGACTCCCAATATGATCCTGTCATTGTATCCACTATTACCTGAGGATCAGCAAGTTTATCTGATGATGACATATCCATCTTATACTACAAATTTTCTATTGTTTTCAACTTATTTTGGTGCCAAGGAAAAGCCAATAGGAGCAATGGAATGCAGAAGGTCAAAGAGGGGTTTTGTTGGCGCATTCCTGGTTGTTTGGTCTAAGAGCTCTGTCTATTATTAAACAAACCCTGATTACGCTAATGGCTATGAGTATAACCAAATCCTTGATGGATTAATTGACTCCTGGGACAGCTTGAACTCCTCATATTTGGTTTTCTTAAGCCACCATATGAAAAAAGCTAGGCCCATCAATACAATTGAAGAATGATGGTATAGCTCTTATATTTATGCAGTTGTTTATGTAGATGTTCATCTAAGTGATGACATGTTCTACATTATTGGGGACTTTTCTGAGAGCAGCCCCCCACATTCCTTATATGGCCTATGTATTGGCGTCTAATACCATGTGTGATGCTCTACTATTACTAGAAGTAGTCAGTTGGTAACTAAAGAGGTGAAAGTGGAAAAGAAGATAAGAGAAATTATCAATTGGTGTAGGGAAGTTGCTACAGTACCATTCAGAAACCTGACAGTTAGTATAGTGTGGCCTATATCAACAGTGGGGAGTAACCAGTATAAGGCAGAGAAGCTTGTCAGCAACTCTAACACAAATACTCAATAAGGGAATTACTTGTTGCTACCAAGATTCCATTCTTGCCTGCTAACATATCTCATAATACCCAGGGGGTGCTCAATGAGTTGCCCCAGGACATGTCTAATAGCATGGATCAATCTGATGGCAATGTCAAATTGCAGGCACTATCTACTAAGTAGGAGTGCTGCCAATTTGACACACTGATCCCTACGCAAGTTATTCCATAGTCCAAACCTTATATCAAACCCGCCACCGTGCCACCCCCTGTGCACTTATGGCTTTCCCTGTTTGGTATATTAGTCACAATAACAACCAATAAACCTGTTCTTATTAATCTTATTCTTGTCCTTTCTATTGGACTGTTGTCTTCCCCAATCAAATACCTAACTATCATTGGTTCAGTTGCAACAGTGGTAGCAGCAGTAGGTTCACAACCTACCTAAAAAAATTTCCCCAAGAAAAGACATATTCTAGGCTGTATGGCTACTCCATACCAGGAAACCTTCCTCCCTATCCCTAATGGGGACATCCCTAAGGAATACATTATATTAAGATCAGTTGGTACTCACAAGATTTTATAACCGTCTCCGCCTGGGGCAATTCAACACCAGTGTTACACTGCCAAAGTTGGACCTCTCTCAACGTATGCTGAATCTCCAACTAGAGTTCTTTACTGGTGGCGTGGAAGGGACCAACATTGTCAGATGGCCCCACTTCACGGAAACCTGCCTCCATATTTTCCAAGTACCTGAACCTATGTGGGTTGCTGTCAGGAAGCCAGGCATAGGTAGAGCCATTAGATGACTCAGGACTGGGTACAGCCGGGCCAGTGGGTAATGCCCACTATAGGATGGGTGCTAACTTGCTAATATAGGATACAGATTGCCCAAGAAAAGACCAGGGCCCTGATTTGGGCACCATAGAGTCTATCATTCCCATCAAAGTAATGTAGAGTACTCCAAATAGTTGAGTGAACATGGTCTCGGTGGCAGTTGGGATTTCCATTGGGCAGTCAGATTGCAGGGTTAAGGGCGGAGTCATGGGGACAAATTATGTCAGCAGATAATTGTACTTGTCTTTGAACAATAAGGGCGGCACCTTGTACCAATTTCCTTAGTGTTCTATGTGTTCTGTCTCTCTAGTTTTTGGCAAGGGATCAGCAATGAGGATTGTGGGGTTCCTGGTCACCAGTCCCCATAGTGTGTCCTGGGTTGTAGCCAGGGACCAACTTGGAGGAGTCGTCATTCTCCAACAGGGGTGAAGGGTTGGTGAGAAGCTTATATTTGGCTTGCATAAGGGCAAACTCCTCCAGTACCTTCCCAATCACCAAGCAAGTGTCTTCACCATATACCTGGACTTCAGCAGGCGCCAGCCCTTCCGTAGGCCAATACCAATCCTGTAATAGTCTTGCAAACTCTTCTCTGATGAACTCTCTTCCTCTATTTATCATCTCCAAATGCCTCGTCACCTTCTCCCACTCCTCCTGGGACAATTTACTAGAGGCAAACTTCCTGCACCCTAGGCAATAGGATTCCTCATCTCCTGGGCTAGGATAGAAAATATGGGGCATTGACTCATGAGACTTACATACTCTTTTCACACGGAAAATTCAGATAGGGGCCGTAATAGGCGCTTTATTCTCTGTCAGAAGGAAGATTCCCTTAGAAACCTTCTGAGATATAGACTTGGGGTAGGGAATAAGAAAGGGTTTGTGCCAATACTTGGAGTCCTTCAATAATATCTTGGACTCCTTTTACTTGGTCTTTGACTCCTGCTCTTTGGTCTTGGGCTCCTGCGCTTTGGTCTCAGGCTCCTGCACTTTAGTTGTGGGCTCCGGCGTTTTAATCTTAAGCCCCTGTGCTCTGACCCAGCTCTGGCTTCCTATCCTTAGTCTTCTGCTCCTTCTGTAGCTTTGGTGGCCTTTGTAATCCACTTGACCCAATCCCTTAAGAGTCTCAGATAGCTCTCCCTTTTATAGCCCCTTGTTTCAGACCAAAAACCTCTCTTAGAACCCTGGTTCTTCAAAGCTTAAACTATCCTGTTTTTCTTCTTCTATAATATATTAAACCTTTAAACTTACTTCAGCCAATGAAAGCCCTGAATTTTCTTCTTCTGCTCCTCATTTTTTAGGCTTTAACTCTTAAGTTAAAGCCCTTAAAAAACTGATTAAGTAGACTCTGGTTTGCAGCCAATCAAACGCCTTGCTTCAATGGTTTTGCCAAAACAGTTTACCCGGATGACCTGTCCCTGACGCTGGTTTGAACCTGAAGCTGTCTCACTCTGGGTAAACAACTGCTCCGCGTTTTGAACAGTTTTGCCGTAATTCCTGTCACATTTCCCTGGCAAATCTCGAGCGCTTCCACATATGTTTTACTTAGGCAATTTTTGACCCTTCAATTTTTCAACGTTTCTCCGTGTTTCTCCGTGTTTCTTTCAACGTTTCACACCTTTGAACCTGCCTGTTGCTTGTCCTTTCGCCTTTCCTAGTTGTTCTCAGCAAAATTTGCTCTTTTGCCCTCACAGTTTCTCCGTTCTTCTTCCAGCTTCTTTCTGGTCCATTTCCTCTTTAATCTCTTTTCTAAAAATAACATATAGTTCTAACAAACTATAGGTTATTTTCCATTCTCTTTCTTTTTACTTAAATGATTTTTAATCCTTTTTTAATCATAATCAGGCAGCATTTAATTATTCTTTAACTGCTTCTTTATATCCAAATTTCTTCTCAAAAGTCACTAAACCAGCTCTTCCAGCCTCTGCATCCAGTCCAGCTAGGTCATTCTCTCAGCTCTCCAGTTCTTCAGCACCAACTTCTGGTCTTTTGGCCATCCTACACTATGATCTGCTAGTCCTTCATACTGTCTTCTTGTCCTTCTGCTTATCCTTAACCAGTCCCTCACCAAATTCTCACTAGGAACCTCCTTTGTTCCTTTACCACACTGAACCATATTGGTCCATTTCATTCAATATGAATTTACAGTTCATCAACTAGACTTCACTGTGACCAAACAGTCCCTCTTGCTAGTTTTCTCTGCTAATTCTGTAAACCACCTTGGTTCTTTATCTCAGCCCCTGTTACCAGAACTTGTAGACCCAGGCATGAGTCTACATTAAACTGGCATTTGACTGGGCCCTCGCAAGTGGCAATCCACTTAGGCCATTCAACCATAGATCAATGTCTATGTGTTGTCTTTACTCACCCAGGTGATTAAGTCTGGGCTTTCAATCACAGAGTAATAAGCTCTACTTCCCAGAGGCCTGATCACACCAAGTTCTGCAGTCTGCTTCCCCAAGCAAGCCACCTTGGTGACACCTCTGAGCAAATCTATACCCTCCAATGCTCACCTTGGGTTTCCCCAAAGCTCCCATAGGGGCATAAACAAGGACATCCTACCAGTCTGTTAGGTAGGGTGCTTGCTCACAGACCTCCTGTAAGCGTATCATGGTACATTGAGCCCTCAGAGCTCTTCCCCTCCATGGCAGCCTGTGTTACCCGCCAGGGGTCCAAACCTCTCCCCCCAGACAGACAAAGTTCCCTGCTTGCTATTTCAGTCTTCATCCTCCCGCAGCCACGGTTCCCTGCTAGGTGAAGCACTATAGCCCAAAGCAGCCAACATCTTCTGCTAGATGGAGGCAACATCTGCCTCTGGTAGCCCTTTGTTACCTACCAGCCAGGCCTTACTTACCCTAGTAGACCAGGTTACCTACTAGGCTCCCCTTAATGACCCCTAGCAGCCCTATGTTACCTACTAGTTTACAGCGTTGCCAGCTAACTACACATTGTCACTCTTCAGCATATTGTCTTTATTTGAAGCCAAATCAACCCTCACCTGCAAAACAGCACACATGTGGATCACCACAAGGATGGTCTCCAAGTTGTACTCCAAGTAGGCAGGGTTGGGTGGGTGTTTTGAATGCCACCATTCACCGTGTTTTGATTTCGCCTTTGGTGGGTTATTTTGAGGACAAATCTCTGTCTTTTGCCTTCACTCTTTGAAATGAGTCTGGCTCCAAATTGGGAAATTCAATTGTTCAGTTTCCTGATTCTGCGCAACTTACTTGCCCCACTCATGCTTGTGGTGAGTGATCCTACTGTCCATGTACTGTTTTGTGGTAAAGCTACACAGTATATATTCCCAATCTTTTCACCCAATAAACTTAATTTCAATTCAATTTTTTTGTCTTTGTGTCTTCACATACTTTGGTGCCTCTCTAGCCAAGCCTAGCAGATATTATTCAATCAGGTTCACAAGGTGATTGCATAGCCTTCCCTGCCATTCTAACTGAGACTTAGTACAAATCCAATCCTAAGGTTAGGATTCCCTGTTATGACTCTGTGCCACGCCTCAGATCACAACAAAAATGGTGCTCACTACAGGGGCTGTAAGCCCCTTGGCAATCCCTTTTGCAACCACGTTTTAAGGACCTTTGCCTCCTCTCATAAAAGAGCCAACTTTGCCTGAAATTACTAGTCCTCCTATTGAAGAAGACATTGTCAGCCCGCCTGTTGTCTCTACTGTACTAAACCTCAGGAATGATCCCCGCCTAGTGGCCTATCCTTTGGGTACCCCTGACTTGGAACAAGTCATGGTGGTAGCCCTTGGGTTAGACCGTGATGGGGCCATCCCTTGCCTCCAGCTTCAGTTCAATCAAACAGAATACTAAAAATTGATTATGGCTCCACACTTTCAACAGCATCTTCTCTCAGAGACTTGCTCTGCTGAACACCTATTGTCATCCTTTGTAAAACCTGCCTTAGCACACCATCAACTGGTGTTAGGGCTCCATGTTCAAGAGATTTCATCTCTACAAGCGGCTGTCACTCATCACTGGGATCAGTTTGCGGCCTACCAGCAGTGGATCCACTCCCTGTTATCCTTGATATCAGACAATAAGCGCAAATCTGTCACCTCCAAGGCCTGCTTGGTCAACTCCATTGAGCAAATGCGCCAGTCCATCCCTGAGTACGTCAGAGAGCGTCTACATGAGTTTCACCAGTTGGAACAGCCCTGGCGCACCCAAGTAGATTCCACTCTGAATGCCTATCTCTCCAATTTGAACAACTTGTGCAACAGTTCAACAAGTTTAATGCTTACTCCTTTGACCAACTACAGCAAGTAGCAGCCCTTGCTGCTAAAGGCCTCCAGAAACTTGGTGAGGAATTCAATCAAGAATGGGTTGCTGTTGCTGCTATCATTGCCAAACTCCAGACTCAAGTAAATGAACTGTCTACCCCCAAACCAGATGCCCTGCCTTCTCCTCCATCAGAAAATTTGGCAGATAGAGAGCAGAGACTGTGGGATGCCATTCAAGAGTTAAGAGCATTCACTTGCAGTCAGGATTGCTCTACCAAAGCCCCTCAGCCTAACCCTCAAGTGCTTGCTCTGACAACTCAGGTTGCTGATTTATAACAAGAGGTTGCTATTTTGCGTGAGGTGATGACGTCTGTTGTTAGTCCACCTGAAGTTGTGGGCAAAGATGCTTATTGCCCTGGCTTGTCAGGAGCCCCCCACATTTATTCTGCTAGAGAGTTGATTGCTCTAGCTAATGAAGCGGATCACCTGAAACAAGATCATTCTGAGCTTGACAAAGATGTACAAGAACTGAGTGAAGTAATTGATTTGGTAAATGATAGGTTTGCGCCTTGCCTCTTGGTGGGTCCTTCTCTTACCTCCTGGCTGACTGAACTTTCCATAGTAGTAACTGCAAAGGGTTAGCGCCTGGACGTTACTGAGCAACAGACCACCTTGGTTAACAATTCAACTGCCTGGACTTCTGAAACCTTGACAACTCTTGAAGAGAGTTTTTTTTCAACTGTGGGCCAGACAGCTCCCCTCTGAATCTGAAGCAGAATTCCCCCCACACATAAATGTGCTCAATAGCAATAATGGCGGCCCAACTCCAGAAGCACATCTCAAGCCTAACTTTAAGCAAGTATTTGACCCCAAAACCTCAACCATTGCAGCTTTCTTAACCATCTATGAATCTTCCACAAGAAGGGCCTCTGATAAGGTTAAGAAAGAACACATTATGAACTGTCTGCACCCAACCTGCCAAGAGGTAGTAGTGCCAGAACTGCCCACCATCTAGACCTGGGAAGATATGAAGCAGCTTCTGATTGACAAATTTGGTGGTGACCTTAGTTTGGAAGTAAAGAAGGATGCCTTTATACACATTTCTTTCAAACCTAAGGAGACTCTAGCCAAATTTTCAGATAGATTCTACATGGAAGGACAGCAACTGATCACAAGCTGCCAGTTGATCATGCATGAGGCATACATGGCTTGCGCTCAAGACCTCAAGGTCAACCAGCTTCTGTGCCTTCACTTGAAAGCCCATAAGGCCATGCTTTCTTCTATGAAGAGCATAAAGACACTGTTGCAGGATATGCACCTTACCCATTCTGGGGCAGTTGTGCGGGAGAATTGTGCCACCTCTACCTCTAGTTTGTCTTTGCATGGCCCATGTATCCTTACCATGAACTCACAAAATCCTCCTTGACGCCAGGGTTGCCATAACTATGAACAGATAGGTCACCACTCCCAAGTCTGCACCAATCCTCGAGTTTAAAGAGCTGGTCCCAAGGAACAGGCAAGAAAAGAAAAGCCAACCTAGAGGTGTAGACACTCTTGGTTGACAATTCATCCCAGTCTCCTTCAATTCCCCCCTCCATTGCTGACCCTGAGTCTGCCAACAATGAGGCTCCTCCCATCCTGCTGTTATTCCACAACATCTCTGATGACTCTGACATGGTCAATTCAGATATGGACAATCCCAACGCCTATGGGTATTCAGTCCTTGATTTCCCTGAAACTATTGCGTTCCCTTATAAATTATATTCTGGTAAAACTACAACAACTTCCAAGCCTCTGTCTGAAGCCAAGGAAGTTGTCTCTTGCCCATACCTTACTCAGGCTAAGAGATTCCCTGTGCTTGTAGAGTCATCTGAGGAAGCTGCTGAGGTTGCTGATGCTGTATTTAAGAATTTCTTGGTCTTGCTTCCTCTCCAGACGGTTTATAAAGAGTTTCTGGGCCTCAGATAAATGATTGAAAAGTAGGACAAAGACCTAGCAGAAGCACAAGACATTCTTTCAGTCCTCCCTACCTTTGGTTGTACTACCACATGTGCAGAAATATCTATTCAAAAGGTGAAAATCAAGGCTGTCTTGGACAATGGATCTCCTGTTAATGTTGTCTCCTCAAAGCTTGTCAAAAAGCTCAAGCTTGCCCCCAGACTCAACTATTACTAGTTGTATGGCACATCTGGGCTATCCATGACTTGCGCTATAGGGGCCTATTCTGCCCTTCCCATGTGGTTTGGCAAGCTACTTTTGGCTGCTTCTGCCGTTGTCTTGGAGAATGAGAGTTTGACCTCCTAGTTGGTACTCAATTTCTTAGGGAATACAATGGGATCATCAACTTGAAAGATGGCTACCTCTCCATTCTAGGATATGAAGCCCTCTTAATCTTTGAAGAGCCAGTTAAAGTTCCGGGGAAATTCCTCAAGACCTGCGCCTTGGAATATACCACTGATGTTTTCACTCTAAAATACCGTACCCATTCCTCCAACATGAAGTGTCCTACTATGGCTTTCCCTGCGTCTGAAGGGATTCCTCTCCTGGCCACTTCTGCTGTAATCATTTCCCCTGGATCTCAGGCTATCCTAGACTCCCAAATATCATATGAGTTACCTGAGTATACGTTCCTAGAGTTATACTCCCCTCCTTTGCTAGGACGCAACAAGCCCTACTTATGCCTGGGAATCTTGGACGTCTCTCGCAAGGACCCTGTTCAATTTCTGGTTGCCAACTTAACCAACCTCCCCATACATGTGTCTATAGGGCAGGTTGTTGGCTATGACAAGTTGTTGAACGCTCCTGACGTCCTATCATTACATTCCTTTGGTACGTCCAGGATTTTAATTTACCTGAAAACAAGCCCCAAGTCCTATCCTTGTTCACTGCACAAGATTTCTCACAGCTATCCCCAGTATAACAGAAGGAGGTGCTTGATTTTCTAGACCAATTTTTGGACATCTTTGCTAAATATAGCACTGATTATGGTCTAGCTAAAGGGGTCATTCATCAGATTGATAATGGTGATGCTCCCCCCTTCCACGCTAAACCATATTGCTGCAGTTGTGTAGAGGACGCTCAGGTGTCTAAAGAGCTCAAGCAACTTCTAGACGCTGGACTACTAGCTCCTTCCCAAAGTCCTTGGGCCTCCCCCTTGCTCATACTAAAAAAGAAGAATGGAGGTCATCATATCATGATGGACTACCAACAATTGAACTCTTTAACCAAAAATGATTCCTATCCCTTACCACACATTGATGATGCTCTCTGCCGCCTTGGGGGCTCCAAGTTCTTCTCTCCTATGGACCTAGCCTCTGGGTACTGGAAAGTTGATCTCTCTCCTGAGGATAAGCATAAGGCCGTGCTCATCACTTTAGAGGGACTGTTTGAGCCCACATGCATACCTCAAGGGCTCTGAAATGCTCCAGCTGCTTTCCAAAGAGCCAGGGATTCTATTCTCTGTGATCTGAAGCTCTCCTGTGTCCTAGTATACTTAGACAATATCACGGTCTTCAGCGCTACCTTTACAGATCACCTGGCTCACCTTAAGGAAGTGTTCATAAAGATTTGAGAGGCTGGCCTTAAGTTAAAACCATCAAAGTGTGCCTTCTTCAAGGAATGCCTTGAATTCTTGGATCATGAGGTGACCCAGACGGGGATTTGTCCCATGACCAAGAAAGTTGAGGCCATTGACAAAATGCTCCCACCCATCAATCTGCAAGAAGTTCAAGTCTTTCTGGGCATGATGGGATACTACAGACAATCCATCCCCAACTTTTCTGACACTAGCAAGCCCTTGGTCCAGCTGTTGTGTAATGTCCCTTTTGAATGGACCACCAGCCAACAACAAGCCTTTGAGACTCTCAAGCAAAAAATCAAAGAGTCTCCCATCCTAGTATATCCTGACTATGATAAGGAATCTATCTTATATACTGATGCTAGCAACCTGGCTATTGAAGCCATCTTGGCTCAACTGGATGATGAAGGTGTGGATCATCTTGTAGATTATACCTCTTGTGTCCTGAACAAGCATGAGAAGAACTACAGTGTAACAGAGAAAGAGTGCTTTTCTGTACTGCATGCTGTTAAGAAGTTCTGCCATTATGTGTACAGCACCAATTTCACTGTGGTCACTGACCACACTTTGCTTAAATGGTTACAACAACTTAAGAAACCAGAAGGGCAACTAGCTAGATGGGCTCTCCACCTGCAAGGTTACAACTTCACTGTTCTGCACCATCCTGGGATTCAACATCAAAGCGCTGACAGATTGTCCAGAATGCCCATCCTTGCGCTACATCCTGCTGAGGCTGATTGACTATATGAACTAATTGGATATCTTTCCTCTTGGGAGAACGAGACAGAAGAAGTCCAAATCACCCTATCTAGGATATCTGAAGACACACTCATTTGTGACAATCAGCTTTTCAAAAAAATACAAGACCACTACCTGCCTTATGTATGGCCTAGTCTTTGCCTTTTGTTAGTACTTCAAGCCCATAAGGAGACAGGACACAGAGGCATTGCCAAGACTTATGCATGGCCCCAGAAAAACTACTTCTTGGAAAACCTTTGCCTAATAATACAAGATATCATTGCTAGTTGCCATAATTGTCAGCTTCAAAGACCACATGCTGCCTCTCACAAATTCAAGCTAGTCCCCCCGCAGCATGCATTTCACACTGTCAGAATTGACTCTGTAGGGCCTCTTCCTTGCTCCTGCTCTGGCTGCTGCTTTATCCTAATTGCTGTTGATCATTTTAGCAAGTGGGTAGAAGCTTGTCCAACTAAAGAAATCACTGCCCAGACAACCACCGCCTTTCTGCTGCAAGATGTATTCTTTTGCCATGGCTGCCCTCAAGTGTTGTTGTCTGAAAATGGGACTAACTTCAATTCTAAGTCAGTGACCTTGGTTGTCAAGGCTTTGGGATCTCACCAGTCTTTTTCAGCCCCCTATAATCCTTCTACCAATGGGGCAGTTGAGTGTGCAAATTCCACTCTGGTTTTTATCATGAGGAAGCTCACTTACTATGACGCGGCTAACTGGGGTTTATACTAACCCGCTGCTCTCTTTGCCTATTGCCTTAGCAAACATTGTGTCACTGGGTATTCCCCTTTTGTTATGCTGTATGGTCATGAAGCCACTACCTCTTTGCTCTTGGCCCCCCTAATCTTCTCTGATAAAGCTATGAACCCTGATGAGCATATCAAAGATCTAATCAACTGCATCATTGATATACAGGCTACTGCCTACACGTCTGCCTATAAGACCAAGCTGCTAGAGCTCTCCCCTGACAATGCTGGACAATCTCCCTTGCCTGAGTTCAACATTGGGGACAATGTTCTTTAATATCAGCATAGAGTAGGAGGACATGCTCATAAGCTGGACTCATTGTGGATTGGACCATTGGAAGTAAACTTCAAACAAGGATCAGAATATACTGTGAAAATCCTCTCCAGTGTTTGACTGTTTGCCTGAGTGCATGCCAAGTTCCTCTGCAAGTACCACCCCCTAAGGCCAATTTAGAGGGGGGCAATGTTGTGAATGCCGCCATTCACCGTGTTTTGATTTCACCTTTGATTGGTTATTATGAAGATGAATCTCTCTCTTTTGCTTTTGCCCTTCAAAATGAGGCTGGCTCTGAATTGGGAAATACAATTGTTCAGTTTTTTGATTCTGCGCAACTCACACGCCCCACTCATGCTTATTGTGAGTGATCCTACCATCCATGTACTGTTTTGTGGTAAAGCTACACAGTATATATTCCCAATTTTTTCACCCAATAAACTTAAGTTCTATTCACATTTTTGTCTTTGTGTCTTCACGTACTTTGGCGCCTCTCTAGCCACGCCTAGCAGATATTATTCAATCAGGGCCACAAGATAATTGAATAGCCTTCCCTGCCATTCTAACCAAGACTTAGTACAAATCCAATCCTAAGGTTAGGATTCCCTGTTGTGACTCTGTAGCTCGCTCAGATCACAACAGTGGGTATTTGATAAATGCACAGGTCTAAAAGGGGCTCCAGGGGGAGGGTATAGTGCCTGAGGCGGGTTGACAGGTTGGTCTCTGGGGGGTGGTTGCCTGATTTTCTACTTGGCTGGAGTTGAGATGAAAGATCACTAAGACTAGATAAAGTAGGATTTGTTTGAAACAGAGGCTCATAAAACTTTATTAACAAAAATGACAATGGGGGCATCCCCATACCACCAGGGTTCTTATACCAGGTGGTTTTGCTTCTTTGCTTTTTGTGGAATTTAGGCCCGTGGACAGTTCACTGGCAGGACATAGATCTTGGCTTCTGGTTTTGAGGGCGGCAGATCCTAGTTGTGCTTGCTCTGATGAACAGAAGTGGCAATGCTTTGTTACAATGCTACTGTTCACCACATCACCTGAGCAGTCAAGTTGTATTACCCATTCTGGACTAGAGAGTCATTAGCTGATGATATTTGGCAGGACTGGCAGGAGACCTTGCTGTAACCTTCTTTAGGCAAGCCACAACTTCTGCATAGGTCTGGGTCTTTGGTGGCACAAGGTTAACAGCAATTTGATGACCATTTGGGGAATTATACTTAAGAGTCTGTCAGGTCTTGGAGTAATATATCAACTTGGGTTTGCAATTCAGCAAGTTGGCAGGTTTCTGTCCCTCCTGAGTGACTCAATTAGTCTTTGTTGGGTCCGGGTTCAATTCCAGGGTTTTCAATATTGATATTAAACTTCTGGTCTTGGCAGGCTTTTGGGTTCTTGTTCCTCCTGGTTGGGGCAAGGCATCTCTGGCGGGCCAGGGTTTGGTCCAACAGGCAGTTTGGTGGGCTTCTGTCTATCCTGATCAGCACAAGGCTTTTCCTGAGGCTCAGGGTTCAATTCCTGGGCTTTCAATACAAGTATTGAAATATCATTTGTGGCATCATCCCATTATTTCCTGGAGGTCCCCTCCTTCCTAGTCTTCTTCTAAGGGTATTGTTGGATGGCTAGCTGGGCGTTGGGTAGGCTGCTTAAAGGTTCTCAAGTGCTTTCCTTGGGCAGATATCCCTTCCATTTGACGTAGTACTGTTGGGTTTTGTAGTGGGTACGGTCTTCATAAATATATTCAACTTTGTATTCTTCAGAGCGTCCTACTTGTATGGGAGGAGGCTCAGTTTTGATTTTCTGGTGGGGTAGGGAGTTTCCTTCTTTCTTGAATAAGAGTGCACAGTGGAAGATTTTATGTATTTTCCACAAGGGGGTAGCTCTAGTTTAAATGCTACTACACCTACTAGCTTGGTGATCTTGTAGGAGCCACTCCTTCTGTGGACTAACTTCTGGCAGGGAATCATCAGAGGAATGTTTTGTGAGTCCAATTAGACCTCATCACCTATCTTCAATGGTTTTCTGGGAATCCTCTTTTTTCAGCAAAAGCCTTATAAGTCTGGATAGAACAGATCAAGTTCTTAAGAAAGGTTTCTTGGGTATTGTGTATCTGTTAAATTCAGTTTTGTCCTGGCATGTTTGTCTCTTTATTGCCAATGCTGAGATCCCAAGATGGATTAAAACCATAGTTGGCTTTGAAGGGGGACATTCTGGTAGATGTGTGGTATTTGCTGTTGTAGGCATACTATGCATTGGTAGCATCTCAGCCCAATTATCTTGGTCATAGTTGGCGTAGCATTGTAAATATTGTTCAAGTATTTGGTTCACTTGTTTGGTCTGACCATTGATCTGTGGATGGTAGGAAGTGAATACACAGCGCTTTACCCCTAAATCTTTCATCACCAGAGTCCAGTAGTTTAAGGTGAATTGAGGCCCCCTATCAGTGATGATTTCTGCCAGAGTGCCATTTTGAGTTAGGATGCGGTCATTAAAATGTCTAGCTGTCTCTGCAGCAGTGTAATGGGTGATGGTAGAGACAAATTAGGACATTTTAGTAAACCTATCTACTATGGCTAGAATGGCATTAAACAAATTATAAGGGGGAAGTTCCACAATATAATCTATTGAAACAGATTGCCAGGGTCCTGTTGGTATGTCTAGTGGTCTTAGCAGGCCTTCAGGTTTATATCTACAGATTTTGGTCCTTCTGCATGTCTCACAGCCTTTGATGTAGGTGGCCACGTCTTTGTCCATTTGGGGACAAGCATAATTCTTCTTGATTCCTTGGAGTGTCTTGAGTCTGCCAGGGTGGCCGGCCATCTCTGAGTCATGATAGTCTATGAGTACTTTGGTCCTTGTCTTGCATTCTGGTACATAGATCTGGTTATGTAGTAATAGTGTAGTTCCTTTCAATGAGAAACCTTTCTTGTGGTGGTGACTCTCTGGGTCTGAAGTCAAGTCAGCAATGAGTTCTGCATAGTTTTTTTCTAATTTATGCACTTCAATTATGTTGGGTTTGTAGGCCATGATCTTAATGTACATCAGCTGGATGTCTAGGCTGGCAGGGTCAAGAAGTATGTGGGTGTTGTGGTCCTTGGTCTCAGATATGGAGGTAATCATATCTGCTCTTCTGCTCAGTGTTTTAGGTACTATGTTGAATTTTCAGAGCTATAGCCAATTTTCAGGGGGTAGTTGTCCAGTTCTAGAGCCCATCTTGCTTGTTGTTGGTTAATCTGACATGGTTTGAAGAAGTAAACCAAGCTCTTGAGGTCAGTTAGAATCTTTACTGGGAATTCAATGCCACATAGGTACTGGCGCCAATGTTTCAGGGTCTTCACTATTGCAAGCATCTTCTTATTGTAGATTGGGTAGCTTTCTTTGACAGGTAGCATCTTCTTGGAGTAAAATGCTACAGGATGTAGCATACTATCCCCTCCTTCCTGAAGAAGGACCCCGCCCACCGCAAAGTTGGACACATTGGTTCAGTACAAATGACTTGGATGGGTCAGGCATTGCCAGGACGGGTGCAGAGGTGAACGCAAGTTTTAGGGCCTCAAATGCTGATGTGCACTTGTCAGTCCAAGAAAAAGTGACCTTGTAAGAGCAAAGGCGGGTCAGGGGCAGAGTAATGTGAGAAATTTTTTGGATGAAATCCATGCAATAATTTTCCAGGCCCAGAAAACTTCTCATGTCCTTTCTTCATTTGACACCAGCCAGGCTGTTACTGCTTCTACTTTTCCTGCACCATGGCAAACTGCTGGTCTTCACCACGTGTCCCAGGAATTTGACCTTGGACTGAAAGAATTAACATTTCTTAAGCTTGGTGTGTAAGTTGGCATGTGAGAGTTTTTCCAGTATAAGGTCCAGGTATTGGAGGTGCTCTTCCTGTGACTTGCTGTAGATGAGAATGCTGTCCAAATATGCAGCACAAAATTGCTCAAGGTACTTGCCTAGGACAGTGTTGATCATCCTTTGGAAAGTGCTGGGGGCATTGCACAGGCCAAACAACATTACTAGGTACTCATAAAACCCATATATAGTTTTGAAGGCTGTCTTGTATTTGTCCCCTTCCTTGATTCTGATCTGGTTGAAAGCGTCTCTCAGGTCAATATTTTAGTACACCTGAGCTCCAGTCAGTACATCATAGAGGTCATCAGTATTAGGGATGGGATAACAGTTCTTCACCTTAATATTGTTCAGTTTCTGGTAGTTTACACATGGACACATACCACCATCTTTCTTTCATACAAACAGCATGGGTGACAAGCAGGGGGCTTTTGACACTTGGATGAAACCCTTTTTTGTCATATCCTCCAGGTATGCTTTCAAGGCTACTTGTTTGCGGTGGTTGCAGCTGTAAATGGGGCCGTGGTGAGGTTGGGTTCCTGATATCAGGTCTATGGCGTGATTGTAGATTGAATGGCTGGGTAGTTTTGTGGCTTCTTCTTCACTAAACACATAGTCCCACTTCTGTAGGGGAGTAGGTAGTATTCCAACACTAGGTTCTATCTTTATGGTTAAGAGTTTATTGGTAAGGGCTTGGTTATGGCTCATGCAAAAGGGGACAGTGTTGCAAGATTCAGGTCGGCCCAACATGGCAGTTTGTTTGCAATAGATCAGGATCAGGCCATGTTTGTCAGACCAGGAGTTGCCCAGTATAAGGGGGTGGGGTAGTCCAGGCAAGAGGATCAAGGGGGTTGGATACACATTCTGTTCAATTGCCAAAGGAAGTTCCTGTTCACACTTGTAGCCAGTTTTAAGGGAACTGTTTACCATGGTTACTTGTAGGCTGCACTCTGAAGCTGTTAATCCTAGTTCCTTTGCCAGGTTGGTGTCAATGAAGCTTTCATTGGCTCCTGTATCAATAAAGGATTCAATCTGGCGCTTGATTCCCAATAGTTCTATGGTCACTTGGGTGAATTTTTAAGATTACGCAGAGGCATTTATTTGTGCCAAGGATAAAAGAGAAGTATTCTTCTTGGGACAAGCTCTGGTAAATGTCCTGCCTCATGGAAGTAGAAACACAACCCATCTCAATAGTGGCATTGTAACTTGTCTGGGGACATTCCTGGTTGATTTAGAGTCATGGTTCTGCCCATAAAAATAGGGAACAAGTTTGACCTTATTGATTCAGGCTCAGGCCTTTTCATAGGGGTAGTAGTTCCTCAAGGCTCAGTGTGGATAAATGGTGTTTCAACAGGTCTCTCATGGCTAAGTTAACTTCTTTTCTGAAGATAATGGCAGCTAATTCATTCTCCAGTTGGGTGCAAGTCTTCAGTAAAAGGAACTCATCAATATAGGATTGGATGGGGCGGTTTCCTTGTCAGATCTCTAACAGAGAGCTCAGCGTGTAGTATCTGGTGTCTTGGTTATTACCAGTGCTCATTAGTTGGGCCTCAAATCTCGAGTAGTCAAGGCAAAATTTGACATCTTCAGTGGTGGCTTTTTGAAACCAATCTAGTGCGCCTAACAGCATGGCGCTAGCCCCAAGACCTTCTCAGTGTTACTGGGGTAGGCGTTGGCTTGGAAGTAAAGGCAGAGGACTGGCATGACTCAGCAAGCTTCTTCTAAGGTGAGTTTGCCCATCTGGGGCATGTCCCCCTTGGTTGTGGTCTTGTTCACTATCATATTTTGTAATTGTGATATGGCTGGGTTTTGGAGTTCTTCATCAAGTGCAGGGCCTTTCAGTTCTTTAGAGGTTTGTTTATTCATCCATGAGAGTATCAGGGAGTTAATTGCCTTACAGGCGTAATAGTGATTATCACAAAAAAGCATACAAGTTGCCCCAAGTGTTAATAACTTCTTGGGGCCAAGGTTACCATGTTTGTAAAAGATTGTCATAATGTCAGGAAGTCAGACATAGGTAGAGGCATTTGGTGGCTTAGGACAGGGTGCAGCCAAGACAGTGGGTAAAGCCCACCATAGAATGGGTGCTAACTTGATAATATAGGATACAGATTACCCAAGAAAGGACCATCCCCTGAGTTGGGTACCATAGAGTCTACCATTCCCATCAAATTAATGTATAGTACTACAAATTTTTGAGTGAACATGGTCTTGGTGGCAGTTGGGGTTTCCATTGAGCGGTCAGATTGCAGGGTTAAGGATGGAGTCAGGGGGACAAAATATATGGGCATATAATTGTGTTTGTCTTTGAACAATAAGGACAGCACCTTGTACAACTTTCCTTTGCGCCCTATGTGTTCTGTCTCTCTAGTTATTGTCAAGAAATCAGTAATGAGGATGGTCTTCAAGCCGTACTACAAGTAGGCAGGGTTGGGTGGGTACTCAATAAAATGCACAGGTCCAAAAGGGGCTCCAGGGGGAGGGTATAGTGCCTGAGGCGGGTTGACAGGTTGGTCTCTGGGGGGTGGTTGCCTGATTTTCTACTTGGCTGGAGTTGAGATGAAAGATCACTAAGACTAGATAAAGTAGGATTTGTTTGAAACAGAGGCTCATAAAACTTTATTAACAAAAATGACAATGGGGGCATCCCCATACCACCAGGGTTCTTATACCAGGTGGTTTTGCTTCTTTGCTTTTTGTGGAATTTAGGCCCGTGGACAGTTCACTGGCAGGACATAGATCTTGGCTTCTGGTTTTGAGGGCGGCAGATCCTAGTTGTGCTTGCTCTGATGAACAGAAGTGGCAATGCTTTGTTACAATGCTACTGTTCACCACATCACCTGAGCAGTCAAATTGTATTATTTGTTCTGGACTAGAGACTGGCATTAGCTGATGATCATATGCAGGACTGGCAGGAGACCTTGCTGTAACTTCCTTTAGGAAAGCTACAAATTCTGCATAGGTATGGGTTCTTGTTGGCACAAGGTTAACAACAATTTGATGACCATTTGGGGAATTATACTTAAGAGTCTGTCAGGTCTTGGAGTAATTCATCAACTCGGGTTTGTAACTCAGCAAGTTGGTTGGTTTCTGTCCCTCCTGAGTGACTCAATTAGTCTTTGGAGGGTCAGGGTTTGATTCTGGGGTTTCCAATGTTGATATTAAACTTCTGGTCTTGGCACTTGTCTGTCAGGTTCCTGTTTCTCCTGGTTGGGGCAAGGCATCTCTGATAGGCCAGGGTTTGGTCCAACAAGCAGTTTGGTGGGTTTCTGTTTATTCTGATCAGCACAAGGCTTTTCCTGAGGCTCAGGGTTCAATTCCTGGGCTTTTAATACAAGTATTGAAACGTCATTTGTGACATTTGCCACCACATCTGGGCGTCTCACAGGGCCTGCTCCAGTGTTGTTTACCAACTGGATCAGTCAGGAACACAAATTCACTTGGACCACCTTCAGGGACACCATCAAGTCCTGTTACAGTAATACCTTCTTAACCATTGTAGTGGGAACTCCTTTAATTGCTATCAAACAGACAGGCAGTGTCTCTGAGTACCTCACAGCTTGGTAGCAAGCACTTACTGCCCCCAAAGCTATCACTAACGGAAATCCAATGATATTCACCCTCATTGTTAATGGACTGAAACCCCATATCTATAAATGGGTTCCTGTAGGGCACTACACCTCTGTCAATGACTGCTACAAGGACGTTATTGCACGCTAGGTCTTATAATTCCTAGGATTGTTTACCCAAGTTGCAAGGCAGGAAAGCCAGGAAAGCCGTTAATCAGATTAACTTATTTGAAAGATTTAAATCAAATAATTGATCAGAAATGGGTTACTGCCTCCCCAGTTTTCCAGCCAGATTTGATTTCCCTTTTCAAGCTAACATTAATAAATTGTTGTAATCTGAGAGTCACTTGATATAACCTCATTTATCAGAATGGTTGTCAGAAATCAGTCATACAAGAGCTCTTTGCAAACTGAACAAGGTACTCTTTAGACAATGCAGAGGGAATAGGAGCTGGGGATCCAGGTGGTATTGATTAGTCAAATTTTGATATATATTGAATAATTTTCACTATTCAACATTAAGAGTTGAGTCCTCCCTAAAATATTTACTCCAATAAAATCAAATATCCTCCTGGTCTAACTTTATTTTATCATGCATCCTGTAGTTGTCCTGCTGTGCTAAATTCCCTATAATTTGATTCTAAGTCAAATTATTACCGGAAGATGGGGTCCCACTGTCAGTACTTTGTTGTTGATGCCTCCCAATATTAATCTAATGCTGTAGAATCATGGAGTTTTCACCGCCGTATCTGAAAATGAGCACTTGCTATCTCTCAATGTCACAAGTTTTACGCAGAAGACACCCTGATCCTCTAGAAGGCTATTTATATAGGACTTTTCTGGTTAGGATTAATCATTTTGCTTAATTCCAGTGTATCTTTTGGAAATTTTACCAAGCAGTATTTGAAGCTTTGTTGGTGGTTAATCATTAACTCCATGTGGATTTGGTGGGTGATTCCCCACCACATAGAGACAGCTTCTTATTATCCTGTTATTTATGTCACAATTGTGGAGGCTAACAATCAGGCCTCAATGTGATTCCAAAGATACAACAATGCCCCCTCCCAACCTTGTACTGCACCCAGCAGTACCCACAACCAAGTAGGCTGTCATCAATCTTCTCAGCAGAAAAATGAGGCCAAGCATCCTTGCAAGGGGGAGCTTCAGTTGGCCAAGATCAAGGATTCAGGAAAAGCCTGGGGATTGTAGATACAAGAGGTTCTGCAAACCTGCTTGACCCACACTCTTAATCTCTCCTCACCAAGAATCCCCACAACTACAGTGTGCAAGAGGTGGAGACCTTAGACGTGTTCCGATTCCATAGTTAAAACCCTAATTTCCAAGCCAGCAATCCCTCAAATAAAGTCACCCACTTAGCCTACCCTTTTTTTCTGTGGAAACACTCACAAAATTTTGGTAGAAACTGGGGCCAATCATGCTATGGTCAACTAAGAATTTGTGGATTCCCAACAATTAGAAAGAGTACCCAGTTGATTTAAAGCAGTACATGTGGTATGCTCCAACAGAGGGGCAATCATCCACAAGACGGTACCCTTCTCTGTAAGAATGGGTAACGTCCAGGTCAAGCTCTCTGGGCCAAACATGGCAGGACTCAGCTACAACGTCATTGCTGGCCTCAAATGACTCCAGCACAACCACCCATATATTGACTGGAATATGTCTGTAATCACCATCAACAGAAATGGAGTGGTTTTCCAGATCTATCCTGTCAAAATGAGCAAGGTACTCCATGACACTGTATTTTTCCAACTCACAGAAACATGTACATACAACTTCAAGGGGGAAGCTTGACTTTAACTAGTGTTCAGTCAAAGGCATCAGCTCTGAACCACCTGCAGCCCCTCACTTGACCACCACACCTCCACCAGCACTTGCAGCACTCCTCAAGGAGTACAAGGACAGCTTTAGTGAAACATTAGGCCAACTAACTCCTCCCTGAGCAATACAGCATGTTGTTTAATTGCAAGGGTTGCTGCCCAAGGCACATCCCCTTTATTGTCTGACGCCCAAAGAAGACGAGACTCTCTTTCAACACCTCATGGACACACTCAATAAGGGCTTTATCCACCCATCCACCTTTCCATATGGAGCTGCAGTCTTCTTTATAGCTAAGAAAAATGGGCCCCTTTGATTGTTAATCAACTACCATGCTCTAAACAAGGTGACAGTCAATAATAAATACCCCTCTCTGCTAATTGACAACCTATTTGATACACTAACAGGTGCAAAGGTATTCAGAAAGATTAATCCCACTGCAGGGTACAACCAGGTCTGCATTGCACTAGGGAATGAAGCAAAGACTGCCTTTCTCACATGATACAAGTCATTTGAGTGTTAAGTCATGAACTTTTGAATGAACAACACTTCCTCCACATTTGCCATGTTGATGAACAAAGACTTTAAAGACCTGATTAGAAAGTGTGTTGTTGTGTATCTTGATAACATTATTGTCTTCAGTCAATACCAAACCGCTCATCTCCATCATCTTTGTGCTGTACTCAACACCCTTTGTAAACATCATTTAAAGGCCAAGCCTTCCAAATGTGAATTACTCTGGCCAGAGATTCTATTCCTGGGATACAATATCTCTTCCCGAAGGATAAAACTTGACTCTGCCAAGATAAAGGCAATCACAAGCATGCCATCCCCCATCAATGTGGGCCAGGTGCACACGTTCTTGGGCATGATTGTCTATGTGCAAAAGTTTATCTCAAACTGCAGAGAACTAATTGCACCTCTCACCAAGATTCTAAACACCAAACAGTTCTCCCACTGGACACCTGACAGAGACCAAACCTTTATGATATTGAAGCAAAGGCTTACAACTGCACCCATACCACAATTCCCCAATCAGAGATGACAGTACAAACTCAAGACTGACGTCTCTGACAGAGTCATAGGGGGTGTACTAAGAGTGGAAACTGACAAGAGTGTCTTCCTTCATGTGACCTAAAAATTCAGGGAAGCTTACCAACTCAGAGCAACATTACCCCATACATGATAAGGAGCTAGCAGCAATTTTGCACTGTGTTGAGAAGGGGCAAGTGCCTAAAGTCAAAGTGCAGGGATCAAAATCTCCATACAATGGATTTTTTGATCTCTGAAATTTTTTTAATAAAAATTTTTGTCAAAAAAATATTTTTCTTAAATTTGACTTTTTTATAATGTTTTAACTAGTAGCTGAAATCAAAAAACAAGTTTGAAGTGCCCAAATTGATGAAATTTAAAACACACCTTAAATTAATTTGGCTTTAAATAGATATTATTAATTCTTTTGAATATAGGGAATAAAATCAAAAGTGCAGAAATTGAAGTCCAGAAGTCTCTTCAATTAAATATTTGAGGCCCAAAATTAAAAAATTATAATATCACTTAATATTTATTATATCACTATGTGAATGATCAGAAAAGCTTCTTAAACATATCATACTTAACCAAATAAGCTAAAACCTATCATACAGGTTCACAATTACCTGTAAAGCATTTGATTATATTTTTAGTGATTTTTATTATGTAAAAGATAGAGTGCTGAATGAAACAAATATTATATGATCACTTAGTAATTTACTGGGTGTAGTGATAGAGTGTGCAAATAAAAATTCTTCAAATTGAAATTCATAATACACTGATTTAGTGCTCATCAATATATTTTAAAGTATGATTGGAATTTAATATTTTATTAACTAAGCTCCAACAGGTGTTAATAATCAAAAGTGCAGAAATCAAAAAAGAATTTTGACTAAACCAACAATCTACATTACAAAACCATAATAGTTTAACCAATGTAAGTTGCAAGCTTAAAATTAGCTTTTTAAAGGTCAAAGACTTATTTTGAAACATAGTGAAGTTTCAAGTATTTTGAGTTAATTTAAATTAAAATTTTAAATGTTTAGTAAAAAAGCTGATTTTGGCAGTTTTGAAAAAATTAAATTAATTTAATATGTTACTATGTTTCCTTATGTTTTTAGGGGGTGTCAAAATTGAAGTGCCAAAATTGAAACTCCTAAATTTTCTGATCAAAACCCCCTTTTTACTCCTTTTAAAAGCATCATAGAATTAACTCCCTTAATTAAAATATCTATTAAAAGTAAAAAATATAGTATACAGCACTCTGGCTTTCAGATTCTGTTAAAAAACTGATAGATTTATTAACAATTTATATTCTTTTTTATTAACCAAAAATACTAACTTTGAGTCATCTAGATGCCCCCAAGTCAACTCACATCAACCCAAAGAAGTCCACCCCTTACAGATCCAAGAAGCCTGACCCCAAGACCAGCAGGAAGATTACCAAAAAGGCCTCCAAGAAGACCCCTGAGCCCTCCCCCTCTTCAGAAGAGGAGCCTTCTGAAGAGAAACCTACCCCCAGCCCCTCCAAGAGCCTAACTGGGCACAAGTTTGTCCACAGTCAGGAAGATGAAGAAGAGACGCCTCCCCACATCTCAGAAGAAGAACATGAAGACCTTTACAGCTCTGGAGATACTACACCAACTGAGGATGCCCTTGAGACCTGGGAGATCCTGAAAGTCTATAATATATGCAACTATGAAGAGGAGTTCTGACTGCCAGATGTCCAACTCATCTCCTTCTCAATAATGTCCTTCAAGGGAAATGCTGGGTTCTAACATTGTGGGTTTATGTTTAAGTGTAATTATGAGCAGAAGCACCTTTTGCTTCATGATTACAAGTTTGAGGGGCCTGCCTGCCCCGCATACCTGACTACAAGTGGGTTCACCCAGTTTAAGAAGCTGAATAATCAGCACAACTGCCTGGAACCAACTGGGGTATATCAGCACCTAAAAAAGTGGTACCTGCGCCAGAGGCAGCCTTTCAACAGGGGACTTACCTCCCAGTAGATAGTCACTGGGACTATTCACAACTTGAGCAGTTTTCAAAATATAGCTGTTGGTACTTTTGGATCCCTTCAAAAGTATGTGAGTTATAATTGCCAGAAGTCTGACAATGTGGGCAGAAGTGCCATCTCCCTCCCTGAACTGGATATACCCAATGAGCTCAGAATCACCTCCAAGGATGAACAGTTTCTCTTTCATGATAATGGTCCTGATGAGTATAAAAGAACAATCTGCTATGCCACTCAGGAAGCCCTTAAAAGACTGATGGTAGCTAATATCTGGTTTTCTGATGGGACCTTCTCATCATGCCCTAAGATTTTCCCAGCTTTGGTGCATCCATGGAAAGTATGGTGATAAAGTTTGATCAATGGTTTACTTTCTAATGTCAGGACAAATGAGGATAACTATACTCATGTCTTGGAGATTCTAAAAGAGAAGTTGGATCTCCTTCCCCCTACTGATGCCCCCACTTCTATCACCAAGAAGAAGAATTCTAAAATCACAAGCCAAACTGATGATTAAGAAACATCAGAGCCTTACCATACCCACCTCCTTGTTGAATTTGAGCCTTCTCAAGCCAAAACTTTCAAAAAGGTTTTCAGAGCAAGCATCATGGCTGCTTCTTTCACTTCCAACAATGCCTTAGAAGAAAGCTGCAGAGCTTTACTGAGCTCAACAGACTGGTTACCAGATCAACCTCCCAGGAGCCCAAGGTGGCCTTCAACTATTTTTCAGCAATTGCCTTGGTGAGAAAAGAGGACTCCAGCAAGATATATGATGCATTAAATAAAAGCAATTATGTGGAGGACAATACAGCCATCTTTGCTCCATTTTTTGATTACTTTTAATGTCAATGGATTGGAAAACTTGAGACCAGAAGCCATGGTAGAAACGAGAACAAGATAGAGTGAAACCAGTTCAAGTTTTTTAGAATAAGACCATGAAGACTAATTCCTCCCTGGAAAGCTGGCACAACAAGTTTGCCAACTGTGTTGTGGTGAAGAAATTAAGTTCAATGTCCTGATCAACAAACTAAAAGTTGAACAGGAACCAATGAAACAATCTATCAGGAGTTTCTAGATGGACGTCAAAGTGTTTTCTAGAGCAGCAAGGATCTCAAAAGATTTGAGATAGTCACAAAAAACTCCTTTCTTCCCTACAACTCCTCCAAATGGCTTAATCATCTTGAGAATATTGCAAAAGTTCTCTAATATACTAAATTAAATCTTGAATTGCTTTTGCTTTCTTTTAATTTTATGTTGTGACAATAAAATATTTTGGTATACAAATTCATTTTAAAGTAACTTTTGTTTAATTTAATATTTTATATTTGATTGAATATATTTACATATAAATTCTAGTCTAATTTTGCTTTTGAAACTAAAATAAACTTTCTTTTAAAAAACAGCTAATTTAAGATTTTTATTATCTAGCATATATTTTTATTGCAGAAATAAATTTCTTGGGGTCTTTTTAGTCTAAAATAGATTTTAAAATATATAATTTTATATTATAAACTTGTTTTTATTCTGCTTCAAAGTTAAATTCTGGAAAATCAATGTTTACACTTTGATCTTTGATATTTTTAATTTTTGCACCCTACATAGAGTTTCAATTTTTGCACTTTTTGGGGGTCCCGTTTTTGATTTCCGCACTTTCAACCTTAGGAACTTTGACATTAGGCACTTGCCCATTGGGTAGTGGTGTTGTTACCTGGAAGGGGCCACATTACCACCTTGAGTCTTGACAGATCACAAGTCTCTTCAGTATTTCAACACTCAGTTACACTTGATCCAACGCCAGGCAGAATGGGTCAAGTAACTATCCCCATATCAGCTGCGCATTAAATACAAACCCAGGAAAGAGCTTTTCATAGCTGATACTCTCTCTTGGCTGTACATAGCGTCCATCACAGGAGATGAAGGCTTAGACCCAGACTGAAACATGTTATACCTGTGTCCTTGTCACAGTCATAGTTTCCCAGGTGTGGCTTGGACAAAGCGCCGCCACCCAGGGAAACCCAGCCTGAAGCCCCACCTGCTTGCGGAAATTGTAGATTTAAATCTAAAAATTGATCACAAGTGAGTGGTGGCACAGGAAATCAGGTCTGAGTGGGGCGTAGATACCCATGCCAATTTTTCCCTTCCTTGACCTTCTGGTCAAAGAATCATGACCTCAAAGGAGGTCAGGTAACAGCTTACATAACACCCTTGGTGGTATTTGTAAGCTGTCTAAATATTATATTCAAGGAGGCCATCTCATCAAGATACACCCAAAGGTCTTAAGTAACAATTATCCACACCAAACTACCCTAGTAGATTGATATTTTATCCTCAATAAATATCTTGCCTCAATGATTCACTTATTTCAATATTTCCTAATCAGATTTATAATAACTGGATTGCTAGATTATGCCTTCTCACCTCTGCAATTTCCTGGGAATCTTCCTCCTCCTGACAAAATGATTCCTGAAACCCACAAAATTGAACATGAACCTATCTATGCTTCCAATTCCTTGTCTCTAAGCCAAATCAAGGTCTTCCTGATGTACCTGTGCATAATCTTCTGCTGCACTTTTCCTTATTCTCTCTTCAAGGGTTATCATTTCTGAATAAACACACACCATCTCCTCCTCATTGGTAATGTCATCCTCATTTGGGTGTACATTCCCCATAAGATCAATTTACAATAATCTCTCATTCTACTTCATTCTGAAAGTCCTGAAGCCACTTGTTACAAAGGCCTCAATTCTGTGACTATTTCAAAGCTGAAGGACAACAAAAGCCAGTCTACCACTGATGCTGGAAATGTCTGCCACCGGGAGGAGACAGGTGAAAAGGCGCCTTACATTACCACCACATAACAAGGAGACACCATATTGCATTACCACCTCACCTTAGGCCATATCAGAGGATTTAGACTCTTTGAAATAATGAAGTCTAAGGTTTGGTAGCCCTGTATGCGCCAGGACATCCCAGACCTCCTTGAGATGTGTGTTTTATGTGAAAAGAATACATCCAAACCTGCCTGCCCAAGTCAGTTATGCCAATAAAAGTCCTGGAACCCTTCAAACAATGAGCTCTTGACATTGTTGGGCCCCTAACTGAAGACAGACTGGGCAAGAAGTACATCATTATGGCTATAGACTACTTTACCTGTTGACTAGTGTCATGTTCAATCACCAACCATACTGCCACCACCACCACTTGCTTCATTGGAAAGGAAATTGTTGCACACTTTGGCAGCCCAAGCGTCTCACTGCCAATAGTGGAACTGAACTTGTAGATAATGTTATGTAAGCATACTGCGCCAAGAACACCCTTCAACAAGTGGTTGCAGCACCCTACCACTCCCAGGCTAACAGGCGCATAGATAATCTAAATGGCTTGCTGGTCCAACTAATTCCCAATCTCTTTCAGGAGCACCAAAACACCACCTGGAATGAACATCTCCCCGTTGTTCTACTTATCCTACAGGCCAGGATCAACCAGGGTACAGGTTGCAGCCCCAATGCCTTGGCTTTTGTTCCCTGATGGTCTGACGGGGTGTAACAAGGAAAATCATGGGCCACAGTTCACAAGAAGCCTCCCCTTGTAACTACCCCTCACTGAGTCAATGGTGTGCCAAAGCCTGCAACATAGAGCAAGAGCGGATCAAGGGGGGACTAAACACCTCAAGGAAAGCTATACTGTAGGTTATCCTTTCTACGCCCTTAATCCTAACTCTGCCAAACTAGAACCCAATCATATCAGGCCCTTCAAGATAGCTCCTATCTACAACAATCATACAAACCAGCTTGAAGACATCCAAGTGAACACCATTACTATCCACCACAATTGCTTGCACCCCTGACACGCCATCCCCACACAAAGGTTGTTTGTGCACACCTTCCCAGATCTCCTGCAGACTCTGATCCTGGTGTCTGGCAACAAGCGGGGGGCAAGGGGGTGTTACAACTGAGTTTCCGGACTTGCCTGCTAACGTATCTTACAATACACAGGAGGTTCTCAATGAGCCAACCCTTGACGTATCTAACAACATGAACCAATCTGATGGCAATATCAAATTGTGGGAAATTTCTCCTAATTAGGAGCAATATCAATTCAACCTGCTGATCCCCACATAAGTTATTCCTTGGCTCCAAACCCTACATGGAACTCCCCACTATGCCACCCCCTTGTGGCTTCCCCATTTAGTATATTAATCACAATATCCTACAATAAACAATACCTTATTCTTATTATTCTGTCCTTTCCTATTGGACTTTTGTCTTCCCCAATTCCAAGTACTGAACACTCATTAGTTCAGTTGCAACAGTGGTAGCAGAAGTAGATTCACGACCTATCTTAAAAACAAAATTCCCCCAAGAAAGGACGGAGTACGGGTTGCATGGCTACTCCACAACAAGAGACATTCCTTCCAATCCCCAAGGAGGACATTCCCAAAGGTTATGTCATCTATCAAAATCAGCTAGTTCTTACCAGTGTATACAATTGGCTCTGCCTTGGGCAGCATGACGCTAGCGTCACCCTGCCACAGTCAGATCTGTCGCAACATATGCTCAACCTCCAACTAGAGTCCTTCACTGGCGGTGTTGAAGGAGCTGACATTGTCAGTTGGCTCCAGTCCACCAAAACACGCCTTTGTATCTGTCAGGTCCCGGAGTCCATGTGGGTTGCCATGGCATCTAGCCGCCTTACAGGGCCTGCCGCTGTGTGGTTCACCAACTGGGCCAGCCAGGAGTTTGACGTCACCTGGGCAACATTTTGAGACACCGCCAAATCCTGATATAGTGAAACTTTCTCTTCCATTGTCTTGGGGACTCCCCTCCTAGCCATCAAGCAGACTGGTTCTGTCCCTGAGTATCTCGCCGCTTGGTAACAAGCCCTTGCTGCTGCCCCCAAAGCAGTGACCAATGGGAACGCCATGTTGCTCACTCTCATTGTTAATGGGTTAAAACCCCCATATTTCCAAGTGGGTCCCCGTCAGTTGCTGTACCTCCATTGACAACTGTTATAAAGCCATCATAGAGGCCAATAACCAGGCTTCAATGGGCTTCCACCACACCAACAATGCTCTACCCCAACCACGTCCTGCACCTAACAATGGCCAAGGTCAAGTGGGCTGTCGCTAACCTTGTCAACAAGAAAGTGCAACTAAACGCCCCTGCGAGGGGGAGCTCCAGCTAGCGCTAATTGAGGACCAGGGAAAAGCCTGGGGGTTGTAACAACAAGAGGCCTTACAACCACAACTGACCCGCCCTCTCAGCCCTTGCTTGCAAAGAACTCCCACAACTACAATATTCACGAGGTTGAAACTTTGGAAGTCTTTCAGGTCCATAGCAATGACCCCGTGTTGCAAGCTGCCCATTCCTCAAATAAAGTAACACTCTTGTCCTATCCCTTCTGCTTCCGTGGGAACACCCACAAGTTACTGGTAGATACCAGGGCTGATCACACCATGGTAGATCAGACGTTTGCTGACTCCCAACAATTAGACTGGGTACTCAGCAGATTCAAAGCAGTACATGTAGCTGACTCCCGCAGAGTGGCCATCACCCTCAAGACGGTACCCTTCTCCGTAAGAATGGATAACGTCCAGGTTAAGCTCTCTGGGCCAATCATGACAGGCCTCAGCCACAACGTAATCACTGGCCTCAACTGGCTCCAGCATAACCGTCCCTACATTGATTGGGATACCTCCGTCATCACCCTCAATAGGAATGGGTTGGGGTTACAGATCTACCCCGTGGAAATGAACAAGCTACTACATGGCACTGTGTTTGTCAGGATAACAGAGACGGGCTCATACAACTTCAAGGGTTGAAACTAGACTTTAACCAATGTTCAGTTGAAGTTATCCGTGCAGAACCATCTGCAGTCCCTCCCTTGTCAACATTGCCACCACCAGCGCTAGCTGCACTCCTAGAGTACAAGGACATATTCAGTGAAGCACTCAAACAACTACCTCCACCCCAGGATATCCAGCACGCTGTACAACTTCAAGGATTGTTACCTAAAGCATGACCATTATACCATCTCATACCAAAGAAAGACAAAACCCTCCGCCAGCACCTTGTAGACGCGCTTGATAAGGGCTTCATTTGCCCCTTGCTCTCTCCATACGGGGTGGCAGTCTTCTTTGTAGCTAAGAAGGATGGGTCTCTTCTCCTGGTTACAGATTACTGCGCCTTAAATGAGGTGACAGTTAAAAATAAATACCCTCTGCCGCTGATTGACAACCTGTTTGATACACTTGCAGGCGCAAAGGTCTTTAGAAAGATCAATCTCACTGCGGGGTACAACCAGGTCCGCATTGCACCAGGGGATGAGGCAAAAACTGCCTTCCACACACGCTATGGGTTGTTTGAGTGTTGTGTCATGAACTTCAGAATGACCAACGCTTCCTCCACCTTTGCCATGTTGATGAACAAAGCCTTTGAGGAACTGATTGGAAAGTGAGTGGTTGTGTACCTTGACAACATTATTGTCTTCAGTCAAGATCAAACCACACACCTCCAACACCTCTGCACTGTCCTTGACACCCTTTGGAAAAACCAGCTGAAAGCTAAAACCTTCAAATGTGAGTTCCTCAAGTTGGAGTTACTATTCCTTGGGCACACCATCTCTGCCCAAGGGATAAAGCCCAACCCTGCTAAAATCAAGGCAATCACTAGCATGCCACCCCCCACTGATGTGGGCCAAGTGCAAACATTCTTAGGCATGGTTGCCTATGTACGCAAGTTCATCCCCAATTGTGGGGAACTAATTGCACCTCTCACTGAGCTCCTTAATACCAAACAGCGCTTCCATTGGACTCCCTCCAGAGATCAAGCCTTTGAGACGTTGAAGCAAAGGCTCACAACAGCACCAGTACTGCAGTTCCCAACCGGAACCAACAGTACAAACTTGAGACTGACGCCTCTGACAGGGCCATAGGGGGCGTGCTAAGGGTAGAAAATGACAATGGCGTCTTTCTCCCTATAGCATATGAGTCCAGGAAGCTAACTGACTCGGAACAATGTTACCCCATCCATGATAAAGAGCTGGCAGCCATTGTACACTGCGTTGAGAAGTGGCACTGCTACTTGGAAGGTGCGACCTTCCCACCCTGCATTCTGACGGACCACAAGTTGCTCCAGTATTTTAACACACAGTCTCATTTGACACGCCGCCAGGCAGGATGGGTTGAGCGTCTATCTCCCTACCAGTTACACATTAAATACAAGCCTGGAAAGGAACTTGTCACAGCCAACACTCTTTCACGATTCTACGTAGCATCCATCACTGGGGACGACGGTTTGGACCCAGACTGCCCATGCTCTACCTGCGCCCTGAGGCAACCCGCTACAAGGGCCTTAACTTGGTCACCATCTCCAAACTGAAGGACAACAAAAGTCAGTTCACCATTGATGCTGGAAACGTCTGCCCCCGGGCAGAGACAGGTGAAAAGACGCCTTACATTCCCACCACACAACAAGGGGACACCATCTTGCACTACCACCAAACCTTGGGCCACATCAGAGGGCGTAACCTCTTTGAGATTATGAAATAAAAGGTTTGGTGACTACGCATGCGTCAAGACATCTTGGACCTCCTTGAGATGTGTGTGTTGTGTGAAAAGAATATGTCCAAACCTGCACCTCCCAAGTCTTTCCTACCCATCAAGGCTATGGAACCCTTTGAGCAGTGGGCTCTTGACATTGTGGGGCTGCTCCCCGAAGACAGACTGGGTAAGAAGTATATTATCACCGCTATTGACTACTTCACTTGTTGGCCAGTGGCTTGGGCAACAACCAACTATACCGCCACCACCATTACCTGCTTTATTGGCAAGGAGATTGTGGCTTGCTTTGGGCAACCCAAGAGTCTCATCACAGATGGCGGACCCAAACTTGTTGGACACATCATGAAGGCATACTGCGTCAAGAACGCGCTCCAGCATATAGTCACGGCCCCTTATCATCTGCAAGCCAATGGCTGCGTGGAACGGTTAAACAGCTCCCTGGTTCAACTGATTGTCAAGCTCTCACAAGAGCACCCTAACACTGTGTGGACTGAACATCTCCCCACCGCCCTACTGATCCTGCAAGCAAGAATCAACAGGGGCACTGGGTTCAGCCCTAGTACCCTGGCCTTTGGAACACCTGACAGTCTGACTGGGGTTGAACAGGGGAAACTACAGTCCAAGGTTACTGACAAGCCCCCCTGGTGACAATGCCCTCCCTAGACCAATGGCATGCCAAGGCCCGGGAGATTGAACACAAGCAGATTGTGGGAGGGACAAAACACCTCAAAGCTAGGTACGCCATAGGTGACCCCGTCTATACCCTCAATCCCAATTCTGCCAAATTAGAACCCAACCACCTAGGGCCCTTCAAGGTAGCTGCAGTCTATGACAACCACACCTACCAACTTGAGGATGCCCAGGGAAATACCAAGAAGCTTCACCATGACTGCTTGCGCCCCTGCCACGCCATTCCCACACAAAAATTGTTTGTGCAGACCTTCCCATACCTTCTGCAGACTCCAGTCCTGGTGTCTGACAACAAGCAGGGGGCAAGGGGGTGTTGCAACCAAGTTTCTAGACTCGCCTGCTAACGTATCTTACGATACACAGGGGGCGCTCAATGAGTTGCCCCTTGATGTGTCTAACGTTATGGATTAATCTGATGGCAATGTTGAATGGCAGGTACTTCATCCTAATTAGGAGTGTTGCCAATTTGACCTGCTGATCCCCGCACAAGTTATTCCTTGGCTCCAAACCTTAAGTGGAACTTCCCACTATGCCCCCCCTTGTGACCTTGTGGCTTCCCCATATAGTATATTAACCACAATATGCTATAATAAACGGTACCTTATTCTTATTATTATGTCCTTTCCTATTGGACTGTTGTCTTCCCCAAATCAAATACTGAACTCTCATTGGTTCAGTTGCAACATATTCAGTCACCAGGGAGTTGATTTTACCACAGTTGCCTCTATAGACTGTTTCAGGATCAGTGAACTGGTAAGTTTGTGATGCAGGGTATAGGCCCAGGAAATATGAGATTATCTGGAGCTACATAGGGACTGCCCAGAATTGGGGTAGAAAGATCACCTCACCCAGAAATGATGGTCCAATCACCTTACTGAGTCAGTGGGGGTTAGAAAGCTATCCATTTTCAAGCTTTCTGTGGGCCTGAAGGAGTAAAAAGGAAGGGCTGACAAGTTTCTTGGGGGATTGACAATGGAGCCCCTCCCCCTCCAAGAGAAGCTACCAGCAGCTCAAGAGGGATTTGAAGTAAAGCCTGGTGTGTTAGGGTTACAAGCAGGATGGAATCCTGGAACAAATGAGGAGGTCTCAAGTGCCATGAGCTTTGGGTTGGATAGTTGATACTCCCTTGGGTACTGGACTGATTGAATTTCCTCTTTTGAGATATTCTTTTAAAAAATTTGGCTATTTTAGTTCCATTTCAGTGATAGTTTTTATGGGTTGGGGTTTAGAAATTGATAGAACATGAAGGATGGAGTTGCTTTGATTGGGGTATTAAAGTTTGATTGAATACCAGTCAGGGTTTTATTAGATGGGCTAAAAAAATGTATAGTGCGGCTGGGTTTATATGGGATACCCGTTATCAACTTGGGGTATGGAAAGCTTACCCAAGTTGGAGATTTATTTCACCGCTTAGTACTGTAAATTCAGAACCTAAAGGTAAAAATGCAGGATTGTCAAATTGTTTTTGAATAAACTCACCAACTTAATAGAGTAATGTTCATCCCAGAAAACTTACTTTTTTATATAAAAGGATGAAAAGTATTCCAGCAAGTTGGTGAATTCATGCAAAAACAATTTGACAATCCTGCATTTTTATCTTTAGGTTCTGAATCTACAGTATATGTTGGTTGTAACATGGGTGAATTGGGATGGGTCTTAGGTGTTTTGAGTTTCAAGGGTAGGGATGCTTTGGCTCAGCCCCAGCCAGCTAATGGCTTTTGGTTGCTGAAGCCAGAATGGAAATAGTTGATATTTAAACACCTTAAAAGGCAAAAGTGGCAAAATTGACTGTAGTTATGCAAAAGTGAGAATCTAAAAGTGACCAAGTCAACACTTTTTAAATTTTCAAAATGGCTTTTTAATATAAAGTAACTACTTTTTATTGACTTTTTTTAGTTGGGATAATGAATAAAGAGTGTTTTATATAGCCATAATAATTTTTAATTTCAGATGAGTGTCGAGCTTATACTTCTGAGAAGTATAATAAACAAAATAAAGGGGAAGATTAAGAAGAGAATGACACTTTGTTGAATATGAATATAGGCTAATATATAGTATCATGACAAGCCACATGTCGTTCATGTACGTCATGGAGGTCATGGGGCTTATCTGAGTAATGTTCCTCTTGAGTCACGAGGCTTAATCAAGTTGTGTTCCATCTAGGACCTGGATTGAGTGATCCCCGTCATAGATGGTTAACTGATAATGGTGCCACCGGTTTATTGACTGGGCGGTGAACCACTCGGTGAGCCACTTGGTGATTTACTCAGGGCGTTAATTCCCCGAGAGGGAGTAATTGAAGATGTTGCAACATGAGTTATTTTAATTTAATTTTGAAATTTTAAGATTGTGGACTTGGCCACTGTTAGATTCTCTCTTTTGCATCAGTACAGTCGATTTTGCCACTGTTGACCCTTTAAAATATATCTGAAAGGAGTGACCCAGTGCCGAAAACTGTCCGGGGCTTGGCCAAAGCAGCCCTAGTCAATGGTGATGATCCTTGGCTGGAATCAAATCTGAGATCAAACGGTATACCAAGTGTTTCTCTTACCAGGGCATCTCTTGATTAGATAAATATGATGGTTTTGGAGGATAGTAAAGGGTTATTCTTACTTTAGTCCAGATAAGGAGGATCACATGAAAAGTTAAGTTGAATTGTTGTGATTAAGTAAATGTAAATAAAGGTGATACATGAATAAGCTATTGAATTTATTGTGTCTTCTTATGAATATCAATGAGGAAGGAGCTTCTGGTCAGCTTCCAGATAACTGTAATTATGGTATAAGTAAGGGCTAAGGCGAGGAGGATGGCAGCGGCATATACGTCTAGGGCGTTGGCTATGAGGTACGGCATGTTCCGGCTGGGTAACGAGAGATGCTTAAGTTCACATGGGATCTCGCCGTACTTGTGGGGGTGCAGGGGTCGGCATGCCTGGGCGGTGTAGACGTACTCCTCCACCGCATCCGCGCCCGACTCCTTGCGCCGGCTGCCATACTCGGCAATGATGCGCATACGCTTCAGGTTCAAAGCGAAACTGCCGGTGACGTCATCCATGATATGACCTATGCCGCCTGCAACCTTGGCGGGGGTGGCGGAGAACCGTTCAAGATGCTTTCCAACCCCGGCATCTTCTAGCTTGCGGGCGTTGCGAGGCTGGTCACCGAGGTACGGCATGCACAGGATAGGAGTCCCGGAAAGGATGGCTTCAAAGGCGCTTTCTAAGCCGCCATGAGAGATGAAGAGTTTAGTGTTTTCGTGCCCAAGGATAGACGTCTGGGGGGCCCACGAGAGAAGTTGCAGGTCAGGTATTTTTCCTGAAAAGAGCTGCTCACGAGTGATTTCGGTGCCGTTGAAGGAGAACTTCTCGGGAAAGTCCTCTTCAAGGGTCTTGCCAAGGCCCCAGAGCACTCCGTCGATGGAGCCATCTGCCATTGCTTGTAGGCAGCCAATGACAAGGTTATCAATGTCGGATTCGCCTAGAAGAACAGCGGATCCAAAAGCAATGTAGAGTGTCTTGGAATGGTTGTCAAGAAAGTCTGCCAACTCGGGAGTGAGAGGGGGATATGACTTTGACTTGACTGGGCCATAGACTTTGATGTTTGGGGGAAGTTCATTGCAGCTTCAAAGCCAACAAAGGAACTTGACAGGCCAAGGGAGATGGAAAAGTCACCAAAGGGCGTGGATGCCGGAGGGACGCCGTACTTTGCGCGCACAGCATTGGTGTTTTTCACCATTGGGTAGTAGTAGTAGTAGTCGAGCAGGGGATCAATTACTTTGCTTTGGAATCGCTGGAGAAAGTTCATGTTTTCCGTTGTTATGCTGCCATACCCCAGGTCAGTGGTGATGAAGGGGGAACTTGTCACTCCAAAGAAATCGGTGGCCTGGAACCCCGTGACAAGTGGGATGCCTAGCATCTGAGCGGCATCGCGGCAGGCGGTGGCGATAAAGTCGCACAGGACGACGTCTGGCTTCTCCTTCCCCATCACCTTTAAGATGGCAGGGTATATGACGTCATATGCACCAGGAGCCATCTTCCCAAACGACTGTGCCATGTCCTTTGAGGCACTGGTAGCCTCGATCCTCGAGAAGAATTGTTTGGTCTTTGTGCGCATATCTCCCTCTACCTCCTTTTCCTTTCCCAGGGAAACAAACGGAAGCTGGTATGGCTTGTTGAACTTTTGGTAGGACTCCAAGGACGAGTAAAACACGGTGTGGTTCCTTTCCCTTAGCATCGTCCCCACTTCCAGAAGAGGCTTGATGTGCGAATTGGTGCCATGGCCCATGCTGACCATAACCTTTAAAGGCCCTTCTGCCTGCACAAGGCACGTAAACAGCAATTTCAAAAGAAGCATATCATCTTACCCGTCCTGGGAGCGGTTATATAGGAAATGGCGGAAACCCATCTGCCTAGGTTTATCCGAAACATCATTCGGCACAAGGATGCTCCGCTCCCTTAGCCAAAAGCGCTTTGGCCAGAGAGATTCCAACCTCGCCTCTGCCATGCTGCCCAAGTTTCAGGTAAATCATGCAACCCTTTTAACGTAATATCTTTAAAAATTCCAGTTGAAACCAACTCACCCCTAGCCGGAAAGCACATGAATAAGCTTGTACTACCCGCCATTCTACTTTGCGTAAGCATACTTCCTAGATTAAATGCAGAAACTAAATCTCTCATGTTTGAATTACTGCAAGGAAGAATCGGGATGTGCAGCCACAACATTGTCCGATTTAACCGCCACCATTTTGGTTCGAATGCCGCAGCATTTGATTCGCTGGTGGATAAGAGTCGGACATTGATTTTCTATACATACCCAATTACACCACTAACCTTTATAGAATAATAGCATAATAAATTCACATATCAACACTAGTTTTCAATGATACATAAAACTCATAAATAACCTGTTTCATCACATATTTGCCTCAATAAATATACAAGCCAAAGCATTAACCCCATACCAAGCCCTTACTCCCAATATCCACCAGTCTAGGACACGCTGGCCAGCCTAGCATAACTGTTCCAAGTAGGGGTCAAGCACAGATGTGCCTGAACATTTCATGGGCTGGCGAATTCCCATCCAACTTGCAAGAAGCATCATGCACAGGAAGGTTCCAACAAATCTCCTTTGGACCCATCCCTGTAACCATGCTCCCAGAAATCCTTTTCATGAGGGGGCTGCTAAATTCCTGTAAGCTTGGTTTTTACCAGATGTTCTAACAAATAGCACGGTATATCGAAAAAACTCTATAACAACCGATAAAATAATTTAATTAAATATAGTTTTCAATATTATCAATTTATAATAATGTTTAAACCGTTGTACCCAAATATTTGATACCGAATTGTACTCATGTTTTGATAAGATCCGATAAACAACTTTAAGAAATATGAGTTAATCTCTTGAAAACTTTAATCCCAAGCCAGCAAATATTCCTAAACCATCCCCTAATCTAAACCCGCCATGAACCCAATTTTAGAGCACGGTTCCTACCCCAGCCGTTCCAACCCCTGGGTTCAGAACCAAACAAGATCCCCAGGTTCCCAGCCTCTCAGGATAGATATCCGATTCCAAGGCTGGGAACCCAGCCCCAATCTGCTTCTCCCACCATGGCTGCAGCCAACATTTCTGGCTTCCTATCTCTAGGCAAGAATCCTCCCAGCTCCATGGTTAAAGTAACTTGAGGTTGCACCGTCCTATCCAACCTACACTTTCAGTCCAACCCAGCTAAACAGTTGGGGTATCTGGTCCCAGGTCGCTTGTAGATCTCCCCAATTCTTTGCCCATCCCATTTAACCTGTGGCTGGTATAAGCTGTAAGATAGGATGAGCTAAGTCCTGCAAAAGATGGTTATATGCTAAAACAAATAACTTTTTCATCATCATTAATTGCACTTTTGGTAGCTAGCTCCTTAATCATAGTTCTAACACTATACCTAAACACAGGATAGTATCCCTGTATAACAGACCAAAGAATTGATA
>QTSX02004584.1:0-64011 GCA_014839935.2 Entomophthora muscae | reverse complement strand
TAACATTTTATTGCAGCAACTGAATCCAATTAGAGTTTCAGTACTTGGAATTGGGGAGCACAACAGTCCAATAGGAAAGGACAGAATAATAAGAATAAGGTGACAGTTTATTGTAGAATATTGTGATTAATACACCACATGGGCATAGCCACAAGCCACAAGGGGGCGAGCATAGTGAGACGTTCCAACTTAAGGTTCAGACCATCGAGGAATAACTTGTGCAGGAATCAGCAGGTCAAATTGGCAACACTTTCATAATTGTAGGATGAAGTACCCATCATTCGACATCAGCCGTCATGATTAAGATCCATAATGAAGAGGCACATTCAGGGGGCGACTTATCAAGCGCCCCCTGTGTATCGTAAGATACGTTAGCAGGCGAGTCTAGAAACTCGGTTGCAACATTATCAAACAAGATTTGCAAAATATATTACAAAAATGGCTTTCAGAAAAGTATAAAATTATATGTTAATAAAATAAATTCTAACTTGTACATTTTACGTTTAATTTTTTAAAATTAATTTTTACATTTATTTGACCAAAGTGATTTAAATATTTTTTGTGTAATCCAATACTGAGCATTTGGGATTACCTCAGAAAACATCTAAATATAAAATGACTAGGTGGTTGCCCCGTCCAAGGACAGAGTTAAAGTTGAATTTAATAAATCAATTAAATTTATTTTATTGTCTTTTTAGCCTTGTATTACTATTGCATGTTTAATTAAAATTTTATTTATTTGCTTTATTAAAAATTAATTTCAATTATATTTATTTAAATTTAAAATTAAAATTGTATACTCCAAGTATAAATAAAATCTAAACCTAAATAAGTATAGTATCACTATTAAGTTTAGTAAGGCTAAACTAATTATTTAAAATTTAGTAATTGATTTTTAATGGCTTTAAAAATGTAGAGCTGATCTTCAGCTTTTAAATAAGCTATTGGACATCAAAATCGGCTTAGTATTCACTGAGATACATCGATTTTAGTTTTTGTAGTGTGTATTAAAAGTAAATTTAGATAATTTCAAATCGAGTCCGAGCCTTTGATTATGACTTGAACCCGATTCCAGCACTTAACTATATATCTCAGCATTTAGAGCAGCTAGAGCTATCATGTTTGGTACCATTTTGATTGGAATCATCTGAAAAATTGATCTACGTCCTCTAAATTTCATGAAAATCATCATATGGAAACATAATTTTATCATAGTTAGTTTACTCCACTGATGTTCTTTTGGGATGAAGCTGTGTCAAGCAAGGTCTACTCTGAACAATATGCAGCCACTTGGATCAGGTGATGCATCCAGTTGGAATATTCTATTATTTCACTTGAAGAATAATAATTTCGAAATGTCCAAGCCAACCATCTCCTTGTTTAAACTAATATTTATATTTATAATTTAAACTGTATCACTTTAAATTGACCAAGCTCTCTTTTCGTCGTCGATTCAATCCTCACACAGGGCATAATCATCCAATCATATAAACCAATCTAAAACAATTGCTGCTTCTCTTCCAGTTTTAATCCACCCATTCTAGAGTTGGGTAATCTAGAAAGATAAGCCACTTTGATATGGTTGAATAGGGTTAGCCACTAATTTAAAATTCAAGTAATCAAATTCAAATTTATTAAAGTTCGGGTGGCTTATATTTCAATTCAACATGATTTAGCCCACACTCTACTGGATGCAATCTGTGTACTTTCAAAGATGCATGTAAGGGATTGAATGTAAGGATGAGCCAAATTGAGCTTTTGGCTTAACAATTACTTTTAAAATCAAATTTAAGTAAAAATCAATTCAGTCAAATCCCTTACGGCTTGAGCCCACTCGAGGTGACATTATAGACAGGCAGACAGACTCACTTTTATATATATTAATAATTAATAAATGTTGAATAATAAATTAGAGAATATAAAAAAAGTTGAACACGCTACGCCTTTAATTGATTGGCTGTTTGGCTAGGCACACAGGGATGAACAAATCAGTGTGGCCATAAAATTTGGCCACGGTCTCAGCTGGGAGGGTATGGATCCCGGCCTGCAGCAAATCAAACAGGTCCTCAGTCCCAGTTGGGGTTCCTTGCTTGACAACTTGCTTGAGCCACCCAAAGACTTCCTCAATGGGATTTAGGAAGGGCAAATAGGCGGGGAGGAAGAGAAAGCATAAATTTGCCGTGGCCAATTGCTGGGGGCCCACTGCAATGCTCATGTCAATTGATGGAAATTCTTCAAGAATATCAGTCACCTTGTGGGAACCAACGTTGTCCAACACAATTACGTTGGTGAAGCCCAGGCTCAAGCGCCTCAGGTGCTCCTGGACCAATCAGAGAAATGACAGGAAGGTCTGGCTATTGTGAAAGCCTAGTATCATTTGGTAGAGCTCGACCCCCTTTAGACCGAGGAGAGCCACCATTGAATAGGCTGTGGCGCGGACTGCAGCACGCCAAGCCACCCCGTCATTGGAGCCTCTGGGGACATAGCCATATGCATTGCGCATCAACGAGGCAAATGCTGATTTGTCAATATAGTAAAATTTGACCGTCCCCTTGGCTTTGAGGGCAGTGTATGCCTCTGCGTAGTTTTTCTGGGTCTCGATATTGGCTGGGCTGTTCTGATTGTATGGGGATACCCCAAGTTTTTTACAGGAAAATTGCATTCCCTTGACCAGATGGTAGTAAAAAGAAATTAAGGCCTTGATCCCAAAAGCGGACTTGACCATAGCCTGTATATTTGCCAGTTCAAGATGGCAGTCCCAGGTGATCCACTGGCGGATTGCCCATTTGTGCTCCTTGGTGAGCATAGTGGAAACGTGCAAGGATTTCTCCGCAGCAAGGACTCAGCCAGTATCAATGAACTTGTTGAAGGTCTTGCTGCCGTACTTGGGATCCACCCCAACAAGGGCCGCGGCCGCCTTGTAGTCACCTGATTCCCGCATTAGCTTAAGCAGGATGATGTGTTTGATGTTGGGAATGCGCTTCTGGGTGGGCTTTGTGGGTTCAGACAAGCCAGTATCCTGATTGATGACAGGCTTGCAAGGCATGGGCACCTTGTTGTAGAAGGCTGCAACCTTTTTGAGCACTAGCTGTCCCTCATTGGTTTGGTAGAACTGGGGCTCCTTGTCATCCTCCTGATTGCCATCACTGACGTAGGGCTCATAGCTAGTATCAAGTACAGGCTTCACCTTCTCCAGCATGGCTGACGGGACCGGCTCTTGCTGGTACACAACGTCAAACACATATGAAGTAAGTTCCACCTCCTTGTTTCTAACCATTTTGGTAGTGGTGACCTTGGTTGGCTTCCAGGTCAGCTTTGGGACCCGAGGGTTTATGTTCTGCACCCTAGCAGCTTGTGCTCCTTGAACCGGCTGTGTCAGTGCATCGTCACTATGGAACTCTCCTCTCCCGCCTTCCTCCTGAGTAGGCACTTGTGTTGTACTAAGTCTATTCTTTGACCCGCAGGGGCAACCACAACCGCGGCGCACAACAGGAGCAATGGTAGTCTGTTGTTGTGCTCCTTCCATTTTTAGAATTTAATAAAATATTAAATAAAACTTAATTAAGTTACTCTCTAATTTTAATTTTTGCTTTCATCTGTTTATGGATATTCAATTATTATTTTTCCCCACCTGTTATCCCAATTATAGATTTTTTTATTTCTTAATTAGTTGTTTTTGGTTTTACAACGCCCATTTTAGAATACTCAAAAAAAATCCACTCATTTTCCTAGATTTTACTGCCAAATTCAAACACCCAATACAATATTTTTAAAATTTATGTTTCAGATCTTGTGTCTTATTTTAGATACCTTGGTATTATTCATGATTACAATCCATTGCACACATTGTGTGAGTGATTTTGTTTACATTGTGAGTTGCTATTGTGTTTTGTTTTTGGATTGAGTTTTGATACACCTTGCTTGGGTGTATTTTGTCACTGATTCACATAGTAAACATATGTACACCAAAAGTCAACTCACATCATTTTGTTTGTGAATTGATGTATTTCAGATTATATTTTGAATGGTTTTGCTTTGTGTGTGAGCCTTTTGTTGCTGTGTTGACCCATTTTGCCCATTAACGCCAATAAACCCTGTTAACAGAGTATATATTTTAATCTGAGAGTTGGATTTTGTTTAAATCTGAAATCATTTTGTTTAAATCTGAAGAATTTTTGCTTGTTGCCATAGCTTTTAAAACTACTGTACATTGATTCACAAACAAAATGGTGTGAGTTGACTTTTGGTGTACATATGGGTCATTATTTTTCTTGTTATGCCTAAGCACTGGACTGATTATTTTATAACTTAATTACATTATTCATATTCAAATTATTCAGAAAGATTAAAATACAATCAATTTCAAATCTTTAATTGATCTTGGGCTTAGATATTTTTTTAAAAAATAACTATCAATTTTAGAATTGAAAATTGCACCTAATAATATTGCTGGAAATATCTTAAGTGCTACTACATACTACAAGCTAAAAATATTTATGATGAGTTGCATGGGAGAGTAATAGCAGCCCCAAAGCTATAAATGCTATTACCCTATCTTTGGCTCATCATAAATATTCTTAGTTTGTTTCAAAAAAGGTTGTTGTTTTTGAAAGACTGATAACTCTATTTAAAATACACCCTCTAGTAAGCTGCCCTACTTCATGAACTTGCCCTAATGCACTGCTAAAATCTTCTGGTATTTTTGTTTCTTGGGTATCATCACATGATTTCAAATGATAAGTTATCTCAGAATATTCTGAGAAACTTTCAAATGTTAAAGGTGAAGTATACAACTTCCCATCTTTCATCAAATATGAAAGATTAATGTGCAGATTTTTAACTTTGAGCTCTCTCCTTATAGGCCTAACTTTTCTCTCATAAATATAAAAGAATGACTTTTGGGAAATATTTGAGCCTGATAGCGCTGATTTATATAATACTTTTCTTTTTTCTTCTTGCTCAAAAATATTTTTAATATCATTTATATTCTTAATATAAAGCTGATTTTCTGTAATACCCAGTTATGGTAGGTATCACTTGCAGGACGTAGGGTAGCAGGTTGGCAAACTGAAACCCAGTCAAGGCGGTAACAATGGGATACACAGTCATTAGCCAGCAGAAGATCTTTGCATACACATTGTATCTCCCAAAACTCCCAGCAAAGTAGGTCAAGATATAGTACATGGACATGTACATTGCAATAGAGAGTGTTGAATGTGGAGACACCAAAGGAGGCCAAGGACCAGTTTGGGATGAGTTCAGTTGACCAGGATCATAGTAGGAGTCTTGACCTAGTCCTTCCAGAGATGACCCAAAGAGTTCTGGACCTGATTGGTAGCCTCCAATCCCAAGGCAAGCTGTGAGCACAGCTGTGAAGATGAGGTGGTTCATCTTCCTTGGATTGGAGGGTTGGCACGGGCTGATTGGTAGTTTTAACTTGTTAGAGGTAAGTTGAATTTCACTTTATTGAGGGTATTAATCTCAATAATAGCACAAGCTATTACCAAGGGGGGATCCTTTATTTATAGTACTCCCCACTTGCAAACTTTTGTAAGTGGGAGTGAAAAACAGGGGACTGGGGATCCCAGAAGTTTGGATAAAGGTTTTGGGAAATGGGGTTTGAGGAGATGGCCAAATTCTTGTTCTTTGGCAATCTGCTGGAGGTTTGGCCATTCATGCCTGGAGCCAATGATGTCCCCTGGTTGTGAAGTCAGCTGATGGGAAAGGCTCATGGGGCTTTCCAAATCTATTTTTGGTTTGGAAAGGTTAGTTTGGCTGGGGTCTAGACCTAAGCAAGTGTTGTGGCCCTCTGAATCCCATTGGCTTGAGGTCAAATTATTTTTATCCTTTGACACCTGGTTTGACCTATTTTTAGAAGGGTCATGGTTATTTTTGGATGCAGAATTTTGGTTTCCCATTCCTTATGCAGGGCAGAAATTATTCCCTAGGTTATGACCTGAATTCAGGTACTTTTTTGATTGGCTGTCAGGTATGATGGCTTCTGATTGGCCAGGGCATGAGGCCTAGGAGCTGGCAGCGGGCCCACTGGGGGGAGGGGGTGGGCAAGAGGGCGGGGGACTGGCGGCAGGCGGGTGGCTGGTGGGGGGGCTCGCGGGGGGCTGGCTGGGCAGCGGGAGCCTGGCTGGCAGGTGGGAGGCTGGCAGGGGGCTTGCAGGCAGCTGGCTGGGCAGCAGGAGCCCGCTGGGCTGGTGGAGGGTGGCAGGCGCCTGCACAGATGTTAAATTGTTCTGGTTTCAATAAAAATCCGTTTTTTCCGAATTTTGATTTTTCTTTTCCCCTGATAGTGGGGGAAATTCCCTATCAAATTTTGCCCCTCCTGTTGAACATTTATCCACCTGATTCCAACATTTTTCCTTAGAAAAAATCTGGTTTATGTCAGGAATATTCCTGACATTTTCTTTCTCTTTTAATGTTTTTGATATTACACCAAAGTGACCATCAACAATACTTTTCCCATGACATTCTACAAATCTATTGTATTTAATAGACCCTTTAATGTATTGTGGTGCCTCTTTAAATAGATAATATAATAATTCATAGGATCTAAAATGGTTTCCATTATCAGTCCATACTTTGATATTATTTATTTTTTAAACTTATCTGATTTAAAAAGACTTATTAGACATTCACCTGAAAACAAAGAATCATGAGACAATATTTGAGATAAAAAATTATGTTATTCATATTTAACTTTATTTTTTTCTTTAAATACCAATGCAAACCTAATAAAGAAATAGGTCTTTTGGAATAAAAACAGTTATTGGTTTCAATTGGATCACCACCAACTTTTAAATTCTCCTTAAAATCTATGACTATAATACATGATTCATATCTAATTCATTGATATCTTTCTTATATTCCCTATTTTGATGAGCATAAAAGTCTTGGTGCTGATTAATAGCTTTTAAGTCACTGTTTATAGATTCTGGCAATAATAAGTTTTTAATTTTACATTCTTCTTTTCTTTTTTCTAAGGATGACTTTAAGTTACAAATATTACACATTTCAGTTTGCTTTTTACTTTTTTATTATATTTTTTGGTATTAATTTATAATAAGTTGAAAGTGATATTGAAATTTCATTTTTTATTTTCATATTTTCATATATTTCTTTTTTGTTTTAATAGAGAATATTTTATTTCAGTTGAATATTCATTCATTTCTTTTTCAATGTCTTTATAAATTTTTTCTGGTGCTTTTTTTGTAAACTGGCTTGTTTTAAAAGAATTTTCCAGTAGTTTTTTAATTATTTTTTTGATTATTTCTTTTTTTATTGAATAGTTATTATCTTTTTGGCTTTTTTTGTTTAAGCTTACATTTTTATTTTTATTTATTTTTCTTGGGTATTCAAACTCACTTTTGGTTATATTAAATCCCATATCAGTAAGCTCTTTTAAAGAGTAACAGGAAGTAACCAGAGATCTCAAGGCTGGGAGATGCTTTTGAGGAGCAGATTTCAGAAGATCCTTTAAGTTGTCAATTATCCCATTTAGTTTCTGATTTTGGATTAAAGGAATGAACTCTGTTTTTACAAACTCAGTTTGAGTGAGGAAGTGATTGATGAAGGAATTAAGATTGCCTCCAGAAACAAAGAGGAATGCTTTCTTTAGCATAGCAATTCTTTCTCTTTTTGTTGATGCTCCCAGTGAGGAAAATGGCTTCATGGCAGAAGTAAAGTTAACAGACTCCATAATATTGGACTTATGATTACTGATAAAAAGATGCTTTGTAGATATGCCTTGCAAAAGAGTGCTGGTTGCAGGAATTATATCTTTTTGTGAAGATGGTTTGAAGTAAACCTTAGGTGGTGCTTTAGCTCTTATATACCAAGCCTTTTGACACCATTATAAAAGAAATAATGTGACAGCTTTATTTACAATTTCAACTTGAATTTATATTTCTAGAATAAATGAAGTCCCCAGTTTTCATGCATAAGTGATATATATGTATCAGCTAAGCATCAAATTATATCATATCCTCTTTTTAATCTATGCAAATCAATTAAAATGATGTATTAACTTAATTATAACTGTTCTGCATATTTTTAAAATGATAAAGTATTAAAGAATTGTATCCAAAAAATGCTTAATTTGAGGTTCACAGTTCACTTGAACCTCAAAATTCATCTAAACAGCAAATAAATTAACGTCCTAACTTCAAACTACCATAAAATCCTAAATAATTAAGCCTTTTGAATAAAATAAAATATGGAAATGATGCTATTAATCTTATCTTTAATTTTGTCAAATAAAAAGCATATATATTTAATGAAAAAATAACTTTTTTAAGATTTAAGCAATCTATTTTATTACATTATCAAAAAATAATATAATAAAGTCTGACATATGCTCTTTTAAATTGCTTTTGCTTTAATATTTAATATTATATATATTAATATTTTAACGTCAATGGAAAGATAAGATTCTTAGCTTTATTTTGATAGTTTACAGTGTGAAAAAATATTAACTTTTTGTTGAGTTATTACTGTTTCAAATATAAACATTTGTAATTTGATTTTTTCAAAATCGAACTGTGTTATGCTGCAACTTGGGCAGCATGTGTATTAGAAAATGGCCTAATCCCTAAAATAATGACCCATGTGTTTACTATGTGAATTGGTGACAAAATACACCCAAGCAAGGTGTGTCAAAACGCAAACCAAAAACAAAATACAATCTCAACTCACTGTGTAAACAAAATCACTCACGTAATGTGTGCAATGGATTGTAATCATGAATGATACCAAGGTATCTAAAATAAGACACAAGATCTGAAACATAAATTTTAAAAATATTGTGTTGGGTGTTTGAATTTGGCAGTAAAATCTAGGAAAATGAGTGGATTTTTTTTGAGTATTCTAAAATGGGCGTTGTAAAACCAAAAACAACTAATTAAGAAATAAAAAAATCTATAATTGGGATAACAGGTGGGGAAAAATAATAATTGAAGATCCATAAACAGATAAAAGAAAAAATTAAAATTAGAGAGTAACTTAATTAAGTTTTATTTAATATTTTATTAAATTCTAAAAATGGAAGGAGCACAACAACAGACTACCATTGCTCCTGTTGTGCACCGTGGTCGTGGTTGCCTCCACGGGTCAAAGAATAGAGTTAGTGCAACCCAAGTGCCTACTCAAGGAGACAGGAGAGGAGAGTTCCATAGTGACGCTGCACTGATACAGCCGGTTCAAGGAGCACAAGCTGCTAGGGTGCAGAGCATAAACCCTTGGGTCCCAAAGCTGACCCGGAAGCCAACCAAGGTCATCACTACAAAGAAAGTTAGAAACAAGGAGGTAGAACTTACTTCGTATGTGTTTGACGTTGTGTACCGGCAAGAGCTGGTCCCGTCAGCCATTCTGGAGAAGGTTAAGCCTGTACTTGATACTAGCTATGAGCCCTACATCAGTGATGGCAATCAGGAGGATGACAAGGAGCCCCAGTTCTATCAAACTGATGAGGGACAGCTGGTGTTAAAAAGGTTGCAGCCTTCTATACCAAGGTACCTATGCCCTGTGTTGTTCCCAATGCCAACAAGTCAATCCCACCACTAAAAAGCCCGCCCAGAAGCACATCCCTGACATCAAATGCATCATCCTGCTTAAGCTAATGCAGGAATTGGGTGATTACAAGGCGGCCGCGGCCCTTGTTGGAGTGGATCCCAAGTACACCAGCAAGACCTTCCAAAAATTCATCAATACTGGTTGTGTCCTTGCCGCAGAGAAATCCTTGTGTGTTTCTACTGTTGAAACCGTAGGCTTGACCCGCTAGCAAGGTTCCAACCAAGCGGGTTTGTGACCCGCAATCCAATTATCCGGTCACCTAAAGCCAGTAAGAAGTCAACTCAAATTACCAAATCCAACAACATGAACAGATGATGATCCTTCACGGTGGATACCTTGATTTGGCGCTTGACTCATTATCAGGATCAAGCCACCCCCTTCTTTCATCCAGCCATGTGATCACCAATCTTGTTCCAACTATCCTTGATTCACATAAACTATATAATCACTATCTCCCAATAAAGATTATTATCTAGTTTCTAAATATTTTCCCCATGTAACTCTGCTAAAACAGCACAGTTACCACACTACCATGCTCACTAAGGAGCACAAATGGGCAATCTGCCAGTGGATCACCCAGGACTGCCATCTTGAATTGGCAAATATACAGGCCATGGTTAAATCTACTTTTGGGATTGAAGCCTCAATTTCCTTATATTATCATTTGGTCAAGAGAATGTGCTTTTCCTGGAAAAAGCTTGGGGTATCCCCCTACAACAGCCCAGCCAATGTCAAGACCCAGAAAAAATACTCAGAGGCGTACACTGCCCTCAAAGCTAAGGGGACAGTCAAATTTTATTATATTGACAAATTGGCATTTGTCTTGTCAATGCACAATGGGTATGGCTATGTCCCCAAAGGCTCCAATGACGGGATGGCTTGGCGTGCTGCAGTCCTTGCCACAGCCTACTCAATGATGGCTCTCCTTGGTCCAAAGGGGGTTGAGCTTTATCAAATGATATTGGGTTCTCACAACAGCTGTACCTTCTTGTCATTCCTCTGATTGGTTCAGGAGCACCTGAGGCGCACAAGCCCAGGCTTTGCCAATGTGATTGTGTTGGACAATGTTGGTCTCCACAAGGTGGCTGACATTCTTGAGGAATTCCCAATGATTGACACAAGCATTGCAGTGGGCCCCCAGCAATTGACCACGGCAAATTTATGCCTTCTCTTCCTCCCAGCCTATTTGCCCTTCCTAAATCCCATTGAGGAAGTCTTTGGGTGGCTCAAGCAAGCCGTCAAGCGAGGAACCCCAACTGGGACCAAGGGCCTCTTTAATTTGCTGCAGGCCGGGATCCACACCCTCCCAGCTGAGACCGTGGCCAAATTCTATGGCCACGCTGATTTGTTCATCCCTGTGTGCCTAGCCAAACAGCCAATCAATTAAAGGCTTAGTGTGTCCATTTTTTATATTCTCTTATTTACTATTCAAGATTTATTAATTATCATTTTATATTTAGATTTTTCCACGCCCGCAATCACATTCCAAAGATCCATCAATAGATATAAGTAATTTATTTATTTTACTATATATCATTTTATTATGTCATCTGAGGTAATCTCAAACGCTTGATACTGGATTATGCAAATAGATTTATACCACTTTGTCAAATAAATATAAAATAGTCTTATAAAAATTAAACGTAAAATGTACAGGCTGGAATTTATTTTATTACCGTAATATTTTATGCTTTTATGAAACCTGTTTCCACAATATATTTTGCAAAACTGGTTTGCTAAAATAAGAATTAGAAAATTTTATTATAATAAAAATATATGAATTGTAATGATTTTTATTAGAAGAGAGAATTTATTGCAAACACCTGTAGTGGGTTCTTTGGTATGTACCCACCCCGCGATGGAGGTGGCGCACAACCTCCACTGCCACACCGTGGACGGTGGATACGCCCTTATTAAAAAACTCCCTCCTGCTGGTGAAGGGGAGTAGGGTAAGGTGCAAACTGAGGAGCAGCTTTTCAGGCGGGGCTGCAAACCCGTAAATCCCTGCCAGGACCAGGGCGTCTTGGATTACATGGTCCACTGAGTCATATCCAGGGGGGACCTTCTTCCCGTCAAGTGCAAGATGGGCCTTGCCAATTCCCAGAAGGACCCTGTCTAGATCCTCTACTCTGGTGCTCATCCCAAAGAAGAATAAAACCCCAGGTAAACAATGAGGTGAAGCCTTTGCCCAGCAAAGGCTTCTGTGAACTCACACAATTTATTATATACCCCGCTGATCTTCTTGTTGTGCCTGGTCTTTTCAAAGGTAAGATCCATTGTCAAGGGGAGCCCTGTTTTATCTGCACTCCAGGCTAGCCCAAAGTCCGCAAGGAGGATCTTAGTTTTCTTGATGGCTGTTGTGTCTGCAACAGCCAATTTGCCCACCGCGCGCCCAAAGTTTTCCAATAGGTAAGACAGGGTGTGCTCTAACAGGAAGCAGAAGCAAGCGGCTGCATGAGCCCGGCCCCATCTCTGGTACATTATTGAATGGGAGCGTTGTCAGGATGTCCCAAACAAGCTCAATGGAGTTTACACAGTAAACTCCACTGAGGTTAACCAGGTCCAGGTGGACCAGTTGGGCATCCTTGTAGGCAGTAACTGCCCACTTGGATGCCCCCTTGGCATGTGTAAGTTCTGCCAACGCCTCCTGCAACATTGGAAAGGACCCGTGGATACAGTCCTCCAGCTCTTGCACAACAGGGGGGGACAGATACAATTGCTTTGCCACATGAGTGGCATAATTTGCATAAAAGGTGGCTGGTACAAAGGGGACCAGGACTTGGCGGAGTTTGCCATCTACATTTTCTAAGAAAAAAGGTAAGTTTTTTTGAAAATTTATTAATTTTGTTTTTTAGGCTACCTTTCTTGTGTTTCTTCCTTGCCCGCAGCCTTGGCCGGCTTGGCCATTCTTGACGCAATCAATTGCGCAGGCAATTTGGTATCCTCTGCCCTGGCACGCTTGGCAGGTTTGAGATTTTCATACATCTCCGGGTCATCAACCCAGACAGACAGCGCAGAAAGATTGTATGCCTTAAATTGCAGGCCCTTGACCACAGTTTTTTGAATATTTAGTAAGCGCTCAATTGTCTTCTCTGGGGTGTATGGCATTTTTGACATTAGTGCCTTTGCAGACACCTTGTCAATTTTGTCCCCAGTGAGGACGGCAGACTTCACTTTGGCTTTGACCTTGCAGTCAATGTCTTTTATTTTGGCAATTGCCAAGTCAAGATCCTTTAGAAGCTTCTCCATTTCTCTCATTGATTTTTTACTAACCTTTTCATATGTTTTTATAGCTTTTGCCTCAATAAATTCTGTATTATTTTGATACTATTGCCTCTTTGTTTATTCCTTTTTGTTTTCCCATCTAATACATTATCCCATCTTTTTACCCATTTTGTATATGTTTTACACTCATCTTGATATGTGTCATTTGCTTTGTGTTGGCATTGTTTCCTTGATTACCATATTATTTTTGGCGCTTGACATAGCCCCTTGTGAAAATATTAACAACAATTTGGTGATCAGATAAATTTGAATTAGAAAATTATAGTGTTAAATGTTTTTAGATAAAGTTGTTTTGATCTAAATTCAAAACCTTAATGATAAACTTTAAGCCAATCAGGAGCCAAGTGATAAAGTGATTGTTGTGACATAAAGGGTTATTCAATAATTCTTTGATGCATGTGCACTAATTAATATGATTGGCTGGATGTTTTGCCATTATACGCCATTGCCGCTGTGGCAAGTTGTTGGTGGACTAGTGCTAACCCAGCAGCTGATTAGGCACTAGTCCATCAACAACTTGCCACAGCAGCAATGGCGCACAATGGCAAAACAATCAGCCAATCATATTAATTAGTACACATGCATCAAATAATTATTGAATGACCCTTTATGTCACAACAATCACTTTATCACTTGGCTCCTGATTGGCTTAAAGTTTATCATTAAGGTTTTGAATTTAGATCAAAACAACTTTATCTAAAAACATTTAACACTATAATTTTCTAATTCAAATTTAGCTGATCACCAAATTGTTGTTAATATTTTCACAAGGGCTATGTTTAAGTGCTAAAAATAACCGTGTTCTGGATCTAGATACACAGCATAGTAAATATATGATTTTATAGAAATAAGCTGAACATAAAAAATGAAACCAACTATAAACAAAGAGAACATGAACAATTGAAATTCAAAAAAAGATAATATAAATAGAAAATGTTTGGTGACAGGGGTTTATTGGGGCGGGGGAGAGTGATGCCTAAGAGGCAGAATAAAGTGGGAAGGAAGATGTAGAGGCGGTGCTGTCCTGGGGGGTCTGGGATTGGGTGGGTTGGGCTTGTGGGTTAGGGGTGTTGGTGGTGGGGGTGGAGGCATGAGGATTTTGCGTGATAGCTGCCATATAACGCTTGTCATATTCCTCATTGGTCATTGGCTGGATGGGCTGGTAAGTGGCAGTGGCCCGAGGTGGAAGGCGCTTATCCTTACGTGATTGGTTACCCATGTTCACAAGGAAAACCATTTGCGCAAACAAGTCAGCCACCATCTGGCGGCCAAAGAGAAAATTGTGGTCAAGGACCCCAAGATAGAGGTTGTTGAAAGCCTGAGGGCGGCGCTCCCGTAATGTGAATCCCATGTTGAAGAAGACAACATCAGCCAGATGGACGTCTGCATGGCCGGCAGGGTAGACTGAGGCCTGGTGCCCGTGTCCCTGGATGGCCTCAAGGGCGGTGGAGCTACCCTCTATCTGGTGGCTCAAGAAAACCCAGTACTTGGAATTTGAGCCATCCCAGGAGTCAAGTAATCCACTGAGGATGTGGCTGTATGAGTAGCCATCAATGAAATCTGGGTTTGTCTGATAGTAGACAAAACCCTTGGCTGAAACAGCTAGAAATGCACCAATGAACATCCCCTTCTTGTTTTTCTTCCTTCTATTCTTGGCAGCAGCTTTTCCTTGCTTGTCAAAATCATCAAAAGCTATTGATAGCTTGTAATAGAAGATAAACATGACATCATCAGTTAGACTAGTCAGGCATTAGACCAGGGTTGATTTGATGGCGGTGTCATACGGGGAATCCTCAGTGCCATCCCATTGGTTGCCGGCAAAATTGATAAGAACCTGTATGGAAGCCACCTTCCCATACATCCAGAGCTGCACCATGCGCTTGGAGACCCATATGTTATGGTGCGCGAGCTGCTTCCGGACCTGGGTCAAGGGAAGCTTGGGATCCCGCTGGAGGAGGTCAAGCATGATTGGGTATGCCTCAGATATTTGTGACTTGGGGGCCTTCTTGGGCTTCTTGGCTGTCCCAATCAGATTCCCCCTGTTCATCAGGTTGTTAAATTCCCGCATGACAGTAGCTCAGGTAAATTGCAACTGGGCAGCAATCTGTTCCCAGGACAGACACTGTAGATTCAGTGCCACAATTTCCTGAAGAATTTGGGCAGTCATGATTTGTTGCTTGGGGCGCTGGGCCGGGGGAGCTGAAGCCTGATTGGCTGTAGGGAGGCAGGTTGGCTGGTGGCAGGAAGTTTTTCCAAATCAAGGTTGCCATCCTGATTGGTTGGTTGGTGGGAAGCTTGTGCAGGGGTGGGTACGGGAGCAGGGGCAGAGCTAGACACTATGTGACTACTGAACAAGTCAAAGACATAAGAGTCGGTGGTCAGGTACAGGTCAGCTTCCTCGTTACCTGCCTCAAAGGCTTGGGTGTAAACAGGTGCCTCCACATTCTGAGCCTTGCCTTCATTGAAGCTGGTCTGGCTGCTGCTGGCTTGGCTGCTGGCGCTGTCAAAGATACTGCTTGTAAAAACCATTGTAAAAAACCTAGGATAAAATCACTAAAAGTAGAAATTTTAAAATTTAATGATTTATTTTTATTGTAATCTTGAGTCCATATTTGGAAGTTTCTCAAAACCTTTTCATACAAATCTGGAGCCATGAAAATGAATAAAATGCATCTGGTCCTAAATTGGATAGCTGTTGATTGGCTGTTAAACTGTTATTTTTCTATTTTAGGCTGCTCATACTACACATATTGTGTGAGTTCATTTTGTTTTGTGCTTGTGGAATCTTGCTTCTAGATTGCTCCAAGTTTTGTTTCACTTTAGTCCTTCTATTGGTGCCTCATATGAATCCTGATTGGATTATAATATACTCCAGAACAGCATCCATTCATTTCACTTATTGTGTCAGTTCATTTTGTTTGTGATTTGAACTACACCGCTTGATGTTTGATATAATTTTGTATAATGGGCTAGTGAAATTTTGTTTTTTGTTTGACAGTCCATTTATTAACTGAAATTTTATAAATTAATTGAATCCTGAATCTCGCGCAACTTGGATTTTGTTTAAATCTGAAATCATTTCTTTTAAATCTGAGGTATTTTTGGTTGTCGCCATAGCTTTTAAAACTACTGTATAAGTCTAAAGTATTATCCAATAAAATATACTTCTCTTCTTTCTTGACTCCATATTTAAAGCTTCCCCCAAAGGCGCTCTTTATCACCATTTGATGACATTTTCTTTGTTTTTATCAAAGAACTTGTTGATACCAATGTATTTGGTGTTGGTCACTTCACCTGTGATAGGTGGTTGTGCGTTTGTTTGTGGTTGAAGAGAGCAACTGTATTGAATTATCTTGGCACATGCTTTGGGCATGACCAGACCTTTAAATATGGTGCATCCACTAGGTATATCTTCATTGATGTTGTGGGCGTGGAAGTACGTTTTCCAGGTTTCCTGGGATGTGGCCTGGTTGAGTACATGAGCAAAGGTGGGCGGGTTTTGGTCAGTCATTTTCTCTCTCATGGGCATGGTCAAAAACCCGTAGCTGCTACCAGTGATAAGGAGCGCCTTTTGGGGAAGCTTCAAATATGGAATTAGGAGAGAAGAGGAGTATCTTTTATTGGATAATATTTTAGACTTATATAGATTGGGCTGTGGCAGAGATTTAGTTGGATCAAACCTAGGGGTTGGTCATGTGCGGGATGGATTCAAGCCACTGGATACTTGGACAGTCATGTGATATTGCTTGGTTACCATTCTTGGTATGTCAAACGGTATATTGGGAGGGCACCAAATTGGGCAATGGCTGGATGTTAAGTAGGTTGGCAGTAGCCAGAATGCTTGTACATCCAGACCCTCGACAAAATATTCAAAATTATTTGCAGTCTGAAACTTGCCCAAATTGGGTTTGTTTGATTTTGAGCTCATTTTCTTACAAATGCCTCAATTTTGCTTTTTACCATAGCTTTAAAAACTACTGTAATTATGTACAATTTTTGTTTCATATTGCATGTATTGATTTGAGCACCCTGGTACTGAGATAGTGCTTGACATGATTTGTTTGTATTTCAACTTTATGTACTATAGATTTGATTTTATATTGCTCTTATTTTCATGTACAAGTTTTGCACTATAGGGCACAAATTTTTGTTTGCCCAGCTCAAAACATAATAAACATAATAGAAATTTGGATGTGTGAGATTTGATTTGTTAACATCTTGAGATACTGATCTTACTGTGTGGCTTTTGTGTTTTGTGTGCTTGATATACACATTGTGTATTTGGTTTGGTTTACCCATTAAAGCCTGTATTTACATTAATATAGATAAAATCATATGTTTAATGCTACATTTTGTTCTATGTGTGACTTTAGTTTGCTCTAATCTGACTTTAGTTGGTCTATTTCAACAGCTCTGAAAAGCACAGTATCACAATATATCATTACTTCCCTAATTTCATCTCGATATTGATTTGCATAAGTCAAATTAATTCAAATATCCTTGCAAATCCCCTTGTTATATATGTTGCTTTTCTTTTCATATCTGCATCGACATAAAGTCAAGATCAATTAAAACCCATTTATTTTGTTCTTGCTTGCTACATCAAAAAATCCACTTTCTACCAACCCGAAACTCAAAGTAAAGCTATTTTGCCTTGGTAAAGAAAAGTCCATTTTCCAGAATACTGAATTTGTAGCAGAAAAACTATCGAGCTCTTTATGGGCTTGTCAACCATGTCACCCCTACAACAGGGTTAACAGCATCAGTTTCAAAAAGCAAGAGCAGGTATTTAGTTTAAATTTAATTGGTTTGATTAAAAAAGAAATCGAATTCGAATCCAAACCTAGTGGAACTAGGTGGTTTATCCTGTATAAACATCCATCCAATCAGTGCTAAGCCACTCGATTGTAATAGGTGGCACACTCCTCATTTGAAGTTAAAAAAAATTAAATTGAATATTTCTATAAATTTACCATTGCAATCGAATTACAACCATAAACTTGTTGATTCGCGAGTAAGAAATATAACGGCTAGTGGAAATCCCAAAAGACGCTCTAAAAGTTTAGACAGAGGATTTGACTTCATGGCTAAAGAGTATTGTGGGACCTGATGATATACTGAGTGCGTTTGACTTTTTTGACACAATGTAACCTGAAAAAAGCATTTTGGTTGGTGTGACAGCCTGCTCAATCTTTTGGGGATTAGCTACCAAGCTTAGAGGATTTGATTACTAATGACCTTTATCAATTTATCTAGTTTAAGTTGAAAAAGTTAAGCGGAAATTCCAGCCTTTAAACCAGGTAATAATTTCCTAACTGGTGCTAGTGGGGTGCAGAGGCACCTCTTGTTAAAAGATTATCCTCTTAATAAGATGTCTTCTAAACATTCTTGACACTGGCACTTGGTAGGCCTCATTGCCTTAACCACATTTTAACTACTAAAATAAAAACATTGCCTTAAGAACTACCAACATTTGAAACTAGGCATTTTGCTGTCCATTGGCAGTTATGAAGTTGAGCTTTATATCAACTCAATTATTTATTGTACTTTTAGGCTAGGATTACTTATCAAATGTTTAATTAAATTTTTTATTTGAAAAGGTATATTCTTAAAGAGTTGTATATTTAATTAATATATATAAAAGATAATTTGTCTGGATGTTTGTAATGTCACCTCAGGTGGTCAAGCTGTAAAGGATTGCATTGAATTTCCTTATTGTTTAAATTTAAAGTTGATGGCCAGGCCAAAATCTTGATTTGACTTATGCTTACATATAATCTCTTACATGCATCTTTGAAAGTCAAAAGGTTGAATTCGGTGGAGTGTGACCTAAATTATGTAAAGTAGGAATATAGGCACTCAGACTTTAATCAAATATATTTAACTGTCTCACAACATCTTCAATTACCCCTTCTTGAGAAAGTAATTCCCTGAAAGATTCCCTGATTAATCATTAAATCAACGGCACTCTTATCAATTGCCCATCTAATACGGGGATCACCTAACCCAGTTCCTAAGCAGAACACAACTTGAATAAGCCTTGTGTCCTAAGTGGAACATTACCTGGACAAGCTCCATAACTGCAATGACGTACATGGACAGTATGTGGCTTCTCATGATACTATATAATCCTCAATATTCACATCAATAAAGTAACATTCTCTTCTTAATTTCCCCCTTTATTTCATTTCATATACTTTCAAGAAGTATATACTCAACAACTGCTTGATTTTTAAATAATGATTTTACCCATGTACCCATATGTTGAATATATACTTCTTGGAAGTATATGAAATGAGATAAAGGGGAAAATTAAGAAGAGAATGATACTTTATTTTTCAGGATTGATAGTTTCCTTCTCCTTGAAACCTGGGCCCAATGGCAGGATTCAAACCCTGACTCCCTGTGGGCCGCCCACCCACGTTTTTCTGGGATCAAGCCCCCACAAGCTGAGGTCCAGGTTAAGTCCCAAAGCAAGAATACCAACATGGACTAGATAGTGGTGGCACCCAAGGAGGAACTTCTCAACTTGCCTAATACAGGCAAGGAAAGTCCCTCTGTAAACTTCATGAACTTGAAGTCCTTGCAGGTAACCAATCAGATTCATCACCTGAGGAAAACGCGGACCTGAAGGCCGCCCCCATGACTATGGCTCAAGAACAGAAGACTCAGGTGACATTCCATGAGTTCTCCACCAATGAGCGCCCCCAGTAGTGGTGCCATTTTGCCGCTCCTGAACCTGGGTGTCCTGGCCTCCTGACCAAAGATTTCCCAACTTGTTGAGGATCCATTTATGGAAAATGTGAAGTTTGGCAACAGGTTGATATATAGGCCCATAGACCCCACACTGATACTGTATTGCCATCTTTAAATAAAAGGGTTATGAGATGTTGGTTTCCCCATTTGTTACAATATTTTATTCTTGCCATTTACCAAATCAGCTTCAGCTCTTCAGGGCCGCCTGTCCCCCCGCCTACAGTTTATTGTCTTCCTGGTGCTCCCTTTGGTCCTGTCCACTATACAGAATATCTTCTGAAGCCCAAATACAAGGAATTTACCCTTGTGAATATATTAAAAGTAGATCCCCTGGGCCATCTGAATTTGCGAGTAAGATTTAATAGATAAGGATCTTGGCATTACTTCAATTTCATCTTTTTCAAAGACAAGTACAACCTCCTATCCGCCTATCAATTAGGCATAAAGCTGCCAATCACTCCTAAACCCATGCCCCCACCCAAACTTCCTGTTGTGTTTGGCTCCTGGGTGTCAGGGCCCAAGGGCTTCTGACTCTGAACCATTAAATTGAAGATTGGATGTATTTGATTTATTTATTTCAAGACCAAAAATGACCACAAATGAAGGGGAGAGAAGTCAGGCTCTTTTTATACCATTTGATCTGATTCTTCCAGATCATTCTCAGAGGTTCTTGGGTCTTCATCTGGGGGCTCATTCTGTGAGTCTGAGACATCAGCTGATTATATGGCATCATATTCCTTTGAGAATCTTTGAACTTCACGCTTTGCTTCTGTTTATTGTCCAAAATTAGTCCAAATTGAAGCTCCTGCTTTGTGGCTTCAATTTGAGTGTAAAAATGTCCAAATCCTATCAGTATCAGCTGAGATACACTAGTATTTGTCCGCACAGTGTTGAACATTGTCTTTGTAGGTCCGATACCTAATCACATTTCCTTTTTGGGACGTATCAATGAGTTCTCCTGGGCTAAATATTCAAATCAAATTAACTTCTGAACCAGTTGACCTAGAGAGACCATCAAGGGCTCGTTTTGACGGCAAGGATCTGCTCTATCAGCCCAGGTAGTTAAAACGCAATTTTTATAAATAATAATGTCATGGCGGTTCATGACACTGGGGAAGACATCCAGGAGGACACGGCGGGAAATCTTTATAACAAAAGATTTGAGGTTTGAAGCTAGCCTTTGGTTAGCCTTCAGGGCAAAATTAAGGGCTCATACCTTAATTTCCTGGAATATGAGATGTGAAAGTCCTTTTGGTAAAAAGGAAAGGAAAAAGCTTGAAGAATACTAAAGCCAATACAAATGTGGATAAACTTGTCTTTATTAGGAGAAATGATTCTACTTAGATAGTAGACAAGGGTCAATGATCACTCATTAGGTAGACAGAGTGGCATAAGGGATCACATTGAGATGAGGTCATACCAGGATCAGATAAGTGAAGGTATGTATTCCGGAATGGGTGAAGATTGAACCAGCCCCATTTGCGGAAGGTGAGGAATTCCCAAAATCAAAAGCGAAAACAACCAAATCTTCACACATATTATTACTTGAAGGCCATATCAAAATAGCATTAATGATGCAATTTCTGACATCCACCCCTCAAGATTGAACATATGGAGTTGATATTTACAGAGAAATTTTGGAGTGAACTTGAGCAAATGGGCGGCCAGAGGACAGCAACTTCACAGTATACTTGAAGCCCTTCTTGTAGGTGACTTCACAAGGCCCAACCCAGAGGGAGTCTAGCTTATGGGCTTGGCCTCCAGTAAAATTTTGATAATAGAGTACTAGGTCACCTACTTGGTACTCAGGGAGGGGGGCTCTGGCAGCATTGGAGGGCGAGAGTTCTAAAGCTTTGAATTTATAAGCAGTAGAATAGGCTGTAGCTTGAATGTCAATGATCCAATTAGTCAAGTCTTTGACACAAATTTCAGGATTGATGTCAGGGATCCAGTCTGTGGGGGGTTGCTGGGAACTTGGGGGCGGACAGCCTGCAGGCCTGGCGGGGAGGGCCCACCACAAAATTGGGGCCAACTTTACAATATAAGATAACAATTTGCCCAGGAGAGCCCAAGGTCCGCTGGCAGGTACCATAGAATCTATCAAGCCGGTAAGAGTGATGTACATCACTCCAAATATATGAGTGAAGTGGATTAATTGGCAGCAACAGATTCTTGTGGGCGGTTGGGCCGCAGGGTGAGAGGCAGAGTCATTGGGACCAAATACATGGGCAGGTGGTTGTACTTGTTGCGGAATAGCAGGGGAGGTATAGTGATTTTGTGGCCTTCCCTGTAAACAGTCTTGGTCTCTCTAGTTCTTACCTCAGGGTTGTAGATTAGGATTTTCTCTAGGGTGAACTTCAAATACACAGGGTTGGGGGGGGTACTTGGTGAAATGTACTGGACCGTAGGTGTAATACCCTGAAATGGTGGGCACCACTTGGAGTATGTATGGCAGCAAATTAGTGAACTGAAAACCCGTCAGGGTGGTGACTATGGGATACACTGTCATCAGCCAACAGAAGACCTTGGCGTGTATGTTGAAGTGTCTGAAATACCTAGCAAAGTAGGTGAGGATGTATTAAGCAGTCTTATACATGGCTATGAAGAGTGTCAAATGGGGGAAACCAGGGGCGGCCAGGGTCCAGTGTTTGAAGAGTTCAGTTGGCCTGGGTTGTGGTATGGATCATAACCTAGTCCTTCTGTGGAGGTTCCAAAAAACTCTGAACCTGGTTGGTAGCCTTCAATCCCAAGGCAAGCTGTGAGTACAGCTGTGAAGATGAGGTGATGCATCTTCCTTGGATTGGAGGGCTGGCAGGGGCTTGATCTGTAAGTTGACTCTTGTTGAAGTTGAAATTTCACTTTATTGAGGGTATTAGTCTCAATAATAGCACAAGCTATTACTGAGAGGAGATCCTTTATTTATAGTGTACCCCCACTTGCAAAGTTTTGCAAATGGGAGTAAAAACAGGGGACTGGAGTCCCCAAAAGTTGGGTCATGGGAATTGGGAATTGGTGTTTGAAAAGATGGCCAACTCCTTGTTCCTGGACAATCTGTTGGGGTTTTAGACAGTTCTGCTTGGGGCCAATAATTTCCTCTAGATGGGTGGTCAGATGGTGATGACAACTCTTGGTTTTAACCACTTCTATTTTTGGTGTGGGGATGTCAGTTTGGCTGGAGTATAGACCTAGCTGATTGTTGCAATCCCCCAGATTCCATTGGCTGTAGGTCATATTATTTTTATCTTTTGAAGCTAATTTTAGCTTTTCCTCTATAGTTTTAGATTTGGGGTTGGTTTCTGAAATATGACTTTGTCCTTCTTCTTGGGGCCAGGAATTATTCTCAAAATTTCCCCTTGTTGCAAGGGACTTTTCTGATTGGCTGGTTGTCATGGTGGGTTTTGGTTTGCTTGGTGGCAGGCAGGCAGCGGGCTGGGTGCGCTGGTGGCAGGCAGGAGCCTGGCAGGGGGCTTTCAGGTGGTGGGCTGGGTGCGGGGAGGCTGGCAGAGGGGGGCGGGTGTCTGTGCGGCGGCAGCGGGCGCCTGCCTGGATGATAAAATATTCCAGTTTCCATCAAAATCTGTTTTTTTCAAATTTTGATTTTTCTTTTCCCCTGATAGTGGGGGAAATTCCCTATCAAATTTTTCCCCTCCTCTTGGGCATTCCTTTACTTGTTTCCAACATTTTTCCTCAGTCACAATCTGGTTTATGTCAGGAATATTCCTGACAGTAGGGAGCTCCTGGTGGACAATAAAGGTTGGGCAGTTGGTCTGCAGTTTCTTGGGATCAATGGGTGTGAGGTGTGGAACCGCAGGAGGTAGACTGTAAATGAAATAGAGCTTATATCAAATATGGAATAACCTGGTTTAACCAAAGGTTCATGTCACTTTATTGCAAGAATGGCAATGGGCAACTTCCTGGCAGTCCAGGGTATAAGTATGCCCATCTGTCATGGGTAAACTTTTACAAATTTATTTGGCCTGGGTGTTACCGTCTACCCAGTTTTTCCAGTCCTTGGTGGCATCCATTGCAGGAGTTAATTCATTGGCTGGTTTGAACTGAGAATACTTAAATTCCCTTGTTGGGTTGTGGGGTTGGTCATCTCTGGGCAGCCTGTGTTCTATAGGAAGTTTCTTTGTCTCCTCTTCTGCGGTGGCCCAAGTTATTTTGGGTTCTATGGCTAGACCCACCTGCTGATTGATTGAGTTAACAGGAACCTTTAATGTGGAGAGTGTCAATGTAGGTGATTTTGACTCGTCAAGCTTTAAAAGATTTTCCAAAGTTAAATCCTGTTCTGGTTCCTGCCCAAAAATCTGCGGGCTGGCGGCCCGTGGGGTGTCAGGGTTTGAATCTTGTAATTGAGGTTTCCCAGTAAGCATGTTCAATAGGAGTTTGTCACTTGTGACATCATCCCCTTCTCTTCTGTTGCCCTCCTCCTTCCTAGCCCTCTTGTCCAAGTATTTCTGTATGGTTCCATGTGCGTTAGGCAGGTTGGAGACAGGTTCCCAGGTGCTCTCTTTGGGGGGTAACCTACCCATTTGACATAGTACTGTGGGGTCTTGTAGTGGAGTGGTGTCCATGGATGTACTCCACTTTATATTTGGTTGTGCGTCCCTCCTGGATAGGCGGGGTTTGGTCTTGATCTTCTGGTGGGGAAGGGAGATTCCTTCTTTCTTGAATAGCAGTGATTGGTAGAAATTGTGGATTTTCCAAGTAGGCAGCAGTTTTAGTTTGTACGCCACTTCTCCTATTTGCCTTATAATCTTGTAAGGGCCACAGCGGCAATGAACTAGCTTCCTACTGGGTACATGTAGGGGAATGTTCCATGAGTTGAGGTAAACCTCATTGCCTATCTCCAGGGGTTTCCCAGGGACTCTTTTCTTGTTGGCAAACACTTTATAGGTCTTAACGGGCGGATCAGGTTCCTTAGGCAGGTTTCTTGGGTGATATGTATTTGTTCAATCCAGGTTTGTCCTGCTGTTGTCACGGTAGATTCCATAATGCCAGGTATTGTCTGTCCAAGTAGGAAGGCACGGAAGGCCGGAAAACCTATATCAAAGTTGACCGAGTTAACGGATTTAAACCAAACAGTCAATTGAAAATGGGTCACAGCTGCTCCCATTTACCAGCTGAAACCAGCTCCCCCTTGTAAACTGACATTGATAAATTGACGTAATATGAGGGTCACCCAATATAAGCTCATTAATTGGCATGGTTATCAGAAACTGGTCACACAAGGGTTCTTTGCAACCTGGTCTAGATACTTTCTTGAAGATGACAAAGGAATAGGAGATCAAGACTCAGGTGGTATTGCTTAGTCAATTTTTCTGGTATATATTGAATTATTTTCCCTGTTTCAACTCTAAGAGTTGAGTCCTTCTAAATTTACTCAATAAAAATCAATTATCCCAAGTTCTAATTTTAAATTTTAAAAATGCATCCTGTGCTTGGGTTGTTGCGGTATATCCTGTACAATCTGATTCTGAACATAATCATCTCAGGAAGATGGGGCCCAGCATCTGGAACTTTGTCATTGGCGCCGCAAAATGTTAATTTCATGCCAGCCAATTTTGTAGCTCCCCCCCCATTCTGGAAAATGAAAATTGTGTCACTTCTCAATGCCCAGAATTCTACGCTGAAGATGCATTGATGCTTTCCCAGGTCATTTATCTTGGTTTACTCTGGTTAGGATTGATTGTTCTACTTAATCCTGGAGTTTCAATTGGAAATTTCACAAAAAGATATTTAAAGCCACGTTGGTGGTTAATCATCAATTCTATGTGGATTCAGGTGGTAATTCCCCATCATTTAGAAATGGCTTCATATTATCCAGTGATTTCTGTCACAGCTGTATTCTGTTCCTTGCTGCCAATGCTAGGGTCCAATGATGGATTAAACCTGTAGTTAGCCTTGAAGGGGGACATGCCCATGGATGCATGGTCTTTGCTATTATAGGCATATTGTGCCATGGGTAACATCTCTACCCAGTTTTACTAGTCTGTGTTGGTGTAGCATTAGAGGTATTGTTTCAAGATTTGGTTGACACGTTCAGTTTGTCCGTCCATCTGTGGGTGGTAGGAGGTTAACACACAACGTTTTATTCCAAGGTCTTTCATCACTTGGGTCCAGTAGTGGGAAGTGAACTGGGGTCCTTGATTGATGATGATTTCTTCTGGAGTGCCGTGTTGTGTCAAGATGCAGTCTCAGCTGCCATGCAGTGGGTAGTGGTTGGGAGGAAGTAAGCCATTTTTGTGAAGCAGTCAACCATTACTAGGATTGCATCAAAGGATTTTGAAGGGGGAAGCTCTACTATGTAGTCCATTGACACTGACTTCCAGGGTCCAGAAGGGATGTCCAGAGGTCTCAGTAGTTCTTCTGGCTTTGAGCAACACATCTTGGTTCTTCCGCATGTTTTGCAACCATTGATTTAGGCAGCCAATTCCTTGTCCATGCCCAGCCATGCGTAGTTACGCTTGATACTTGAGAGGTATTTGTGTCTACCAGGGTGGCCTGCCATCTCTGAATTGTGGTGGTCAATCAATACGTTTGTTTGGGTTAAGCCTTGGGGTACATAGATTCTGTTGTGGAGCAGCAGGGTAGCGCTTTTCAGGGAGTATCCTTTCTTTGAGTGGTGGCAATCCGGGTTCTTTGTTAGGGCTTTGACTAGTTTGGTTGAATAGGAGTCTTGTTTCTGAGCTCCTATCACATTGGGTTTGCTGACGGCAATCTTCAAGTACTTCAGTTGTATTCCTAGGCTGGCAGGGTCTAGTAGCGTATGGGTGTTGCAGTCCTTGATTTCTGCAGAGGAGGGAATCAGGTTGGCTCCCCTGCTCAAGGCGTCTGGTACCACGTTCACTTTTCCTGGCTTGTAGTCTATGGTCAAGGTGTAGCCAGCCAGTTCTAAGGCCCATCTTGCTTGTTGTTAGTTCAGCTGGCGTGGTTTGAAGAAGTAGACTAAGTTCTTGTGGTCTTTCAGAACTCTTACCGGGTGTTCAGCACCACACAAGTACCTAAGCCAATGCTTCAATGTCTTCATTATAGCTAGCATCTCCTTGTTGTATATTGGGTAGTTCCCTTCAGCTGGTAGCATCTTCTTAGAGTAATATGCTACAGGATGTAGCATACCATCCCCTCCTTCCTGAAGGAGGGCCCCACCCACCGCAAAGTCAGATGCATTTTTCTCCAGCACAAAAGGTTTAGATGGGTCAGGCATGGCAAGGACCGGGGCAGACGTGAATGCTTCCTTCAGGGTCACAACCACGGAGGTAAACTCCTAAGTCCAGACAAACTTGACCTTGTCAGAGCAAAGTCGGGTCAGGGGCAATGTAATATGAGAAATTTTTTAGATGAAATCCCTGAAATAATTTTCTAGGCCCAAAAAACTTCTCATGTCTTTTCTGCATTTGGGTACTGGCCAGGCTGTCACTGCTTCCACTTTGTCCTGCGCCATAGCAAAACCACCAGTCTTTACCACATATCCCAGGAATTCAACCTCAAACTGGAAGAATTTGCATTTCTTCAGCTTGGTGTTTAGGTTGACCTGTAAGAGTTTCTCCAGTATTTGGTCAAGGTGTTTGAGGTGTTCTTCATGTGACTTGCTGTATATGAGGATGTTGTAAAGTCACTTCCCCCTTTAGCCCTGGATAGGATAATCTTCCCGCGCCGCACAAAAAATCCGCTCAGAAGCCGGCCAAGCCCCTCAATTCCCTTGAAGATTTAGCTCACACAATTGATGAGAGATTTGTGTTGGCATACCCTTCTCAAGTGGTAAATAATGGTGCTTTGGATTCTGTCCCCACTTGGGAGGAATCCCTGATTAATTTGGACTATCTTCTGGCTTGGGCTCAACCACATTTAAAATTAATTAAGTCCAAACAACCAGGTTGCGCTACTGCTAAACCATCTAATTCCAATCCAACTGAATTGAATGCTGATTTAAATCACTCCAGTAATGCCAGCCAATCAGAGTTGAAGCCGGAAATTATTGTAAAACCCCCCAACTCAATGGATAAGCCTTTGCAAAATTTCTCTTCTGCCCAATCAGACCCATTTCCTGGGTCAGGTGATCTTTCAAATTTGAAGCCTGTCCCTTAAAGCAAGACAGGGGACTTTTGGTCCCCTGCTTGCTCATTCTTACAATTAAAGTTAGAAACTTTTATCACTTAGGAATTTCAGTTATCTTTTGGGTCCCTTACTTGGCCCCTTTTGATCATCTAAAGTGTTAGTATTGGTTTTCTTTATCCTTACCTACTTCCCTTTCATTTGGGCTTTCTTGCCACTTTCTGAAGTCCTTAAAGACATTGTTAACGTCAAAGCTAAAGCTTATCACTTTTGCTTTGAAGGAAACAACTTGATTTTTAAAATTAGTAGTGAAATTAGTATAATTACCTACTTTAAGTTTGATTTCACACACGTTTTGCTTTTGCTTACAATTGGACTTTGGATCCACCTTTTAAAGCTTTCATATACGCTTTTAAACTGATTTGGTCCATGGTTGTTGCTCCTTGTCCTTCTGTTACATTTAAGAGATCTTCTGCTTACCCTTGAGCCCTCTGCTCTGAGTTTAAGACTCAAAACACCAAAAATTATCTGCATTTGTTGGGCTTCACTCTCAGACCCTAAAAATGTTGGTTCCTCTAGTCAAGTTTGTGATTTTTACCTTGGCGCCAGCTCTGATAATGATTTGGTCTACCTCTCCAGATCTTTGGGGTCATATTGCTAATTTTTTCCTCCACATTGGCACTAATCCCAATCAGTTCTTGAATATGTTTGAAGATATCCCTGCACACGCTCAGGACATATACACCACTAGTGAGAATGTGGTGAGGAGCCTAACCTGTGATGACCTAGAGTTCCCTGCTGTCAAGGCAGCCTCTGCTGTCCCCCCCAGTCTGGCCTACCCTATGCCCCCCTCTGAGGATCCGCTTGTCCTGGTTCCAGAGGTGGGCTTGGGGACCCCAGAGCTCACCCCCAAACAGGCATACTGGTTGCTTAGCGGAATGGTTTTGATGGGCTTGAACTCCTATTTTCCCTGGGTATCTGGCGCGTCCTCCCTATGGACGCCCCTTTGAGCGGCCATGCCAGTCCTGTACTGGATGATGTCCTGGTGGATCCTCCCTCCAGGATGGGAGCCAAACTTAGTTAGTTTAGCCCCCCTCTCTCCCAGATGTTGTCCAAATATGACACGCAGAATTGGTTGAGGTACTTGCCTAGGACAGAGTTGATCATTCTTTGGAAAGTACTGAGGGCGTTGCACAAGCCAAACAGCACAACTAGGTATTTGTACAACCCATATCTGGGTTTGAAAGCCGTCTTGTATTGTCTCCTTCTTTGATTCTGATCTGGTTGAAGGCGTCTCTCAGGTCAATTTTTGAGTACACCTGGGCTCCAGTCAGTAAATCACAAAGGTTGTCAGCATTGGGGATGGGGTTGCAGTTCTTCACCGTAATGCTGTTCAGTTTCTGGTAGTTCACTCAGGGACGCATTCTGCCATCTTTCTTCCCTACAAACAGCATGGGTGACAAGCAAGGGGCCTTTGACACCCAGATGAAACCTTTTTTTGTCATGTCCTTTAGGTACGTCTTCAGGGCTACTTGTTCATGATGATTGCAGCTGTAGATGGGGCCGTGGTGTGTTTGGGTTCCTGGTAACAGGTCTATGGAGAGATCATAGATTGTGTGGCTGGGGAGATGGGTTGCTGCTTCCTCGCTGAAAACGTGGTTCCACTTTTCTAAGGAGGCAGGCAGGATCCTCACAATGGGTTCCATTTTCAGGGCAGGAGTGTGTTAGGTTTTTTGCTGGTTGGACCCTGTTGTTTTTGGCTCCTGGGTACAACATCCAGGAGAACACAGTAGGAAATTTTTATAAAAAAGATTTGAGGTTTGAAGCTAGCCTTGGGTTAGCCTTCAGGGCAAAATTAAGGGTACATACCTTAATTTACTGGAATAAAAATGTGAAATTCCTTTTGGCAAAAAGGAAAGGAAAAGGCTTGAAGAATATTAAAGCCAACACAAATGTGGATAAACTTGTCTTTATTAGGAGAAATGATTCTACTTAGATAGTAGACAAGGGTCAATGATCACTCATTAGGTAGACAGAGTGGCAGAAGGGATCACATTGAGATGAGGTCATACCAGGATCAGACAAGTGAAGGTATGGTATTCCAGAATGGGTGAAGATTGAACCAGACTCATTTGCAGAAGGCAAGGAATTCCCAAAATTAAAAGCAAAACCAACTAAATCTTTGCACATATCAATATTCAAAGGCCATATCAAAATGGCATTAATGACACAATTTACAACATCTCCTCCTCAAGATTGGACACAGGGAGTTGATATTTGCGTAGAAATTTAGAGTGTACCTGGGCAAAAGGACAGCCAGAGAACAATAGCTTCACAGTATAATTGACACCCTTCTTGTAGGTGACCTCACAAGGTCCAACCCAGAGGGATTATAGCTTATGTGCACACCCACAGTACAATTTTGATAACAGAGGACTAGGTCACCCACTTAATACTCAGGGAGGGGGGCTCTGGAAGCATTAGAGGGCAAAGTTTCTAGGGCTTTGACCTTGTAAGCAGTATAATAGGCGGTAGCTTGGATGTTATGATATGGTTATTCAAGTCTTTGACATGAGCTTTGGGATTAGTAGAGGCGTCAACCTCCATCAACGGGGTCCCAAGATTGAGGGGGTAGTGGCTTCTTGTCCATACAGCATGGAAAAGGGGGACTGGCTAGTCACTTGGTGTCTGCTGAGTCTATACGCAAAGGGGGCAGCAGGGAGGAACATATACTAGTTAGCGGCATCAGAGAGTGTAAGCTTCCACATGATGGACACAAGGGTGGAGTTTGCTTGTTCCACAGTCCTTTTAGTGGATGGGTTATATGGTGCAGAGAAGGATTGATGTGTACCCATAGCTTCTACAATGGATATTATGAGGCGAGCATTAAAGTTGGTCCTATTGTCAGAAAGCAGGACTTGAGGGCAACCATGGCGGTAGAAGATGTCTTGCAACAAGAAATTAGCTGTGGTCTTGGCAGTTATATCTTTGGTTGCTCTGGCTTTGACCCATTTGCTAAAGTGATCAAAGGCTACCAAGATGAATTGACACCCAGACCTAGAACGCAGGAGAGGCCCAACCACATCAATACTCACAGTGTGGAAGGCATGCTTAGGGGGGATGAGCTTGAACTGATGTTGTGAAGGTTGGGGGCGTTGGAGCTGACAAGAATGACAGGAGGCAAGGACATCAGGGATTAGGAGGCGCATGTTTTCCCAGTCAAAGTTCTTGTACAACTAGTCATGAGTTTTTGCTGTACCTCCATGTCTGGTATTAATGTGGGCTTGGAGGATGATGACTATTCTCATACTGGGGCGGACATAGGGCAGATAGGAATTGTTGACCTTCTTGAAGAGTTGTCTATCTTAAATCACAGTATCCTTTGACAGGACTTGTAGGGACAGACAAATGTCTTCTGATTCAGTGGTCCAGTAGTCAGGGTACCCTATAAATTTGTATAGGCAATTGGTGTCAGTGGGATGGATGGCTAGTATGGACATTCTTGACAAACCATCAGCATTCTGATGTTGCGCCCCAGGGCAATGTACTACAGTGAAATCATATCCTTGCAGGTGTAAAGCCCAACAGGCTAGTCAACCTTTGGGCTCCTTTAATTGCTGCATCCACTTTAGGGAGGAGTTGTTGGTAACTACCAAAAAGTGAGTCCCGTAGATGTAGTGTCTGAACTGTTTCACTGCATACAAAACAGCTAAGAATTCCTTTTCCGTGACACTATAATTATTCTTGTGTTTGTCAAGAGCTTGCAAAGAGTAGGCCACAGGTTGATCAACACCTTCATCATTGAGTTGGGCTAAAATGGCACCCACAGCTACTCCGCTTGCGTCAGTGTACAAGATAAACTCTTTATCATAATCAGGGTAGACTAGGATAAGAGCCTCTTTGAGCTTAGCTTTCAGTGCTTTTTAAAGACTGTTGTTGGCTGTCAGTCCACTCAAAGGGTACATTGCAAAGGAGTTGAACAAGAGGTTTGTTTAATTCAGCAAAGTCAGGGATGAATTGTCAATAGTACCCCATCATACCAAGAAACACTTGGACCTCTTGTAGGCTTGTGGGGGGCAGCATTTTTTCAAGGGCTTCCACCTTATTATTCATAGGGCATATTCCAGTTTGGGTGACCTTGTGGCCCAAGAATTCAAGTTGTTCCTTGAAAAATGAGCATTTAGAGGGTTTGAGTTTCAGGCATGCCTCTCAAATTTTAAGGAAGACAACTTTGAGGTTGTCCAAATGGTCAGTAAAGGTGGAACTGAACACAGTAATATCATTAAAGTATACAAGGACGCAGGAGAGCTTCAAATCTTGCAGGATGGAGTCCATAGCCCATTGAAATGTAGCAGGGGCATTTTAGAGTCCTTGGGGTATACAAGTGGGTTCAAAAAGGCCTTCTGAGGTGATATGTGCAGCCTTTTCTCTATCTTCAGGAGACAAGCCAACCTGTCAGTATCCTGAAGCGAGATCCATAGCAGAGAAAAACTTTGATCCCCCTAATCTTCTAAGTGCATCATCAATTCTAGGCAGAGGATAAGAGTCCTTTTTGGTGAGCAAGTTCAGGCAACAGTAATCCATCACAATGCAGTGGCATTCATCCTTTTTTTTGAGGATCAACAATGTGGAGGCCCAAGGGCTCTGAGAGGGAGCTAGTAGCCCAGCGTCTAAGAGCTGCTTAAGTTCCTTAGAGATCTGAGCATCCTCTACCCTGCTGCGGCAATAAGGTTTGGCACAAAAGGGTGGGGCATCACCCGTATCAATCTGGTGGATAAACCCCTTTGCTAGTCTATAGTTGGTGGGTCCCAAGGCAAAGATATCCTTAAACTGGTCTAGAAGTTCCAGAACATCTTTTTGTTGAATGGGTGACAGTTATGGAAATTCAGCGGCAGTGAAAAGGGAGAGAACCTGAGGGTCTTCTTCAGGCAAGTTGAAATCACTAAACGTTCCAAAAGGGTAGAGGGACGCCACTTGCTCTGAACCTAATATGCGACCATGCCCAACAACCTGGCCCTTAGTCACCTGCATAGGCAGGGCAGTCAGGTTAGCCAACAACAGCTGTACAGGCTCCTTATGAGTTTGGTCCAAAATTCCGGGGCATAACCAAGGCTCTTTAAGGCTTAGGGAATCAGGTGAATATAGCTCCAGAAAGGATTTTTAAGGAAGCTCATAGGATATCTGGGAGTCTATAATCACTTGAGAGCCTGGAGGGATGGTAATAAATACAGGGGAAGAAGAGGCACACCTTCCTCTGCAGGACAGGAAGGAGGAGGGGACCACATATTGGAAGAATGAGTCCTGTACTTGAGCAAGAAGATACCTGTGGGGTACTTGAGTACACAGACTTAAGGCGTTTACCCAGGAGATGAGGGGGTTCCTCAAAGATTAGGGGGATCTCATACCCTAAGAGCAAAAGGTACCCATCTCAAAGGTTCACAATCTCATTGTACTCTTGAAGGAATTGTGTACCAACCAGGAGATCATAACTTTTGTTTTCTAAGACAACAGCAGGGGAAGCAATAAGAAGCTTCCCAAACCTCATTGGCAGAGCAGAGTAGGCACCAATGGCCTGGGTTTGAGCCATGCCAGAAGTACCATATGACTGAGTGTAGTTGAGGTCGGGAGCCAGCTTAAGTTTTTTCATTAACTTGGACAATATCACATTGACTGGAGAGCCTGTGTCCAAGATAGCCTTGATATTAACCTTTTGGATCAATACTTCCACACAAGTAGTATCTTTCCCAAAGGGGGGAAAGAAAGCTAGAACATCCTGAGAAGCTTCCAATTCTTTCTCCCACTTGGCCAACATGCATTGTAAGGCAGGAATTTCCTTATATACAGTCTGCAAGGGGAGAGATACAGTCACATTCTGAAAGAGAGCCTCTGATAATTCAGCATCTTCTTCTGAGGAATCTACCAAGTCAGGGGGACGATGGGCCTGTGCTAAGTAAGGACAAGCCACTATGGTCTTAGCTTTGCTTGAGGTTGGGCAAGTAGTAGTTGTAGCCTTCCCTGAAGATAGCTTATAAGGAACGGAAATTGTCTCCGGGAGTGCCAGCACAGAGTAACCATAACCATCAGACTCATAACAATCAGAGTCTTTTGGTTCAGAATCACTGGAAAGATTGCAGAACAGGTGAAGGATAGTTGGGCCAGCCAAGGGGGAAGATTCCTTGTCAGACAGGGGATCAGGAGGAGACGGGGAAGATTGGCTAGCAGAGAGTGTCTCCACCTCTAAGCTGACCTCTCTTTTCCCACCTTCTCCTTAGGGTTGCAACCTTTTAATCAAGGATTGGTGCAGGTATGTGAGTGGTGTCCTATTTGACCACAGTTATGACATCCTTGCCTCTTAGATTGCCCACTTGAGCCCAGAGTCATAATGCACAGAGTTCAGGAGGTGGTTCCCGCATTGTTGGCCTTATTTTTTGCGCACTACAGTACCCCCATGGGTCAAGTGCATGTCCTGTAAGAGGGTCTTGATACTTTTTATTGAAGTAAGGGAAACTTTATGGGCCTTAAAGTGCAGACATAGGAGTTGGTTCACCTTTAAAGCGTTTGAACAAGCTATGTAAGCTTTCCGGGGAGTTAACTGACAACTGGTGATTAACTGTTGTCCTTCAATGTAGAAGCAATTGGAAAATTCAGCCAGGGTCTCCTTGGGCTTAAAGGTAATGTGCATAAACGCATTCTTCTTGACTTCCAAGCCAAGATCTCCGCTAAATTCCTCAATTAAGAGGCGCTTCATGTCCTCCCAAGTGACAATTGAAGGGAGTTTGGGGACCACAACTTCTTGGCACATGAGATGCAGACAGTTAATCCTATGCTCTTTCTTAAGTTCATTGGTGGCCCTACGTATAGCAGTCTCATAAATTGTCAGGAAGGCAGCAATGGTAGAGGTTTTAGGGTCAAATATTTGTTTGAACAAAGGCATGTAATTGGGGTCAATGGACAATGAGGTGGATTGGCTGTTGTCACCTGGATTGAGAATGTTAATGTGGGGATTGCCCTCAAACTTGGATTCAGAAGCAGGTTGTCTAGCCCAGAGAAGTCAAAGGATCTCCTGTAGGGTGTTCAAAGTAGAGCTGTTTTGCACAATGATGTCCCTAGCGGTAGTGGCAGCAGCTCCAAATTCATCAATCTTAATCTGTTGCACCGTTAGGATGCCAGCAATCCCATTGAGGCAGGTTTTCAGAGAAGTAGTCTGAGCAACCAAAGGGATAACCTGCCCATTCATTGTCTTGGTCAAGCAAGAGAGGTTTTGTACCTCCTGTTCTAGTGTGTCCTGCTTATCAGCAACATCATTTATTACTTTGGCTAGCTGATCCAAGGCAAGAGCGCAGTTGACCTGGGGTTGGCCTTATAAGCCAGGGCAAAAACCATGATTGATATGAGCGGGAGTAATAGTGACCTCAGCTTCCTCCTCACCTTCAGACTCAGAAGACAATTCATAAGGATTAGAGAGGCGTTGTCTCAAATACTAAATTTCTCCCTGCAATGTAGCTACTTGGTTGGTGGGCAAGGCAATGCAAGGGTCAGGCATAGGTTTGATTGGAGGAGGGTTCTGAACAGAAGATTGGAATTGAGTAGTGGCCTTGAGATCAGCTATGGACTCCCATACCTGGGCTTCAAAGTCATATGGGACCTCAACAGGAGGAGCGGGAGGAGTCACCTCAATAGACGCTACTCTATCATCCATGTAATTTTGTACTTGATATAGAGTGTTGCCCAGTGCAGCCTTATCCAACCCATATTGGTGTTGTAGATGACAGCCCCAGGTATTAACATGAGTCCCAAACAACTCAAGCTGAGAATTAATATGTTCCCAAAATTGGTTGAGTTTGGTAACCAGATTCTCAAAATCCTGACAATGTTTTAGAAGAGCAGCCTCAATTTGACCACGCCACATTGCTTGATGCTCATCCAATTTGCAGTCAATACTGTAAATCCACTGCCAACTTTGGCCTTGGAATGAACTGTTTTTTCCCGCCGCATCAAAAAAGGCCCAAAAGGTATAGCCAAGCCACTTGATTCTCTAGGAGATTTAGCTCATACTGTTGATGAGAGATTTTTTCTGGCCTACCCTGCAGACCCCTTGGCTCTGGTTGCCCCGGCCTGGGAAGAAACACTGATCAATTTGGACTATTTGTTGTCATGGTGTTGCCCTCTCTTAAAAACTATCAGAAGCGCCCAATCAAATGATGCCTCATCAATAACCAGAAAGTCAAGTGAATCCCAAATGCTTAGGGTGGCCTCTAGCCAATCAGGTGGAGCCATGGAAATTAGCTTGAAACCTTCCAGTGCCCCTGGCCTTGGCCAGCAAAATTTCTCTCCCAGCCAATCAAATGCAAGTCACAATAGTCAGGTGATCATCCCTTAGCAACTCATCCCCTTTTAACTATGCCAGGGGACTTTGGGTCCCCTGTTTGTCAATTTTCCAATTTATTAAAGTTTGGACTCTGTTGCACTTGTTTTAAAAATTATAGTTTTGGTTGGACCTTTTTTTGGGTTCCTATCATCTAGAGTTTTAAAGTGTTAGTTGTTTCCTTAAATCTTACCTTGTACCAACCCGCTTCAAACCTGGCTTCTCTTCTGGGACCTTCAGGAGAAGCTTTGATGTTTAGTTATTGTCTGTTTTTGCTTTTGAAAACTGCTCTCAAATCTAAGTTTTTAGTTAATATCCAATATAAAAATCTACTTTAATTTGGATTTTACCTTAAGTTTCCTGATTTCAAACCCTCTTTTGTTTCCAAAACTGCCAAGCCACCTGAGACCACCTCCAAGTCTTCCAAAAACCATTCTGCTGCTTCCTGCTTGTTTTACTTGTGACACCCACATTTTCCATAATTTTAATTGTTTCAGAGACAAAAACCACACTCTAAATCTCAGAATTTTCTGGTGAATTTAATTATGATCCTTCCTGTCTTGAAATTTATGGTGTTTTTACTGGCCCCCTTTTTTCTACTCCTTTGGACCACCTCCCCCAACTTATGGTCTCGCCTCTCTTCTTCTGCCTGCCTTGTGGGGGACAACCCTTCCAGCCTCCTACACTTCCCTGGTGAACTCTTCATCTCTGGGGAGGCTGTAGTCAAGAGTTTCACCTGCAATGACTTGGACCTCTGTTCTGATGATTATACTGTACTTGCCCTCACATTGGAGGAAATGCCAATGCCTACCCCTCCTAGCTTGGATGGGAACAACTTGGTACCCCTCCAAGCACCTGTGAAGCCGCCTCCCACTTGTATGCCCTGGTTGCTTGCTGGGCTAGCGCTGATAGGGCTGAATGCTTACTTCCCACAGTTGTCCCCTGTGTCCTCCCTTTGGTCCCCCCTCCAGTGGCCATCCCAGTACTCCACTGGGTGGCATCCTGGTGGTTCATCTCACCTGGATGGAAGCCAAACTTAGTTAGTTTAGCCCCCCTCTCTCACAGATCCTTGATATATCCAGGGAGAAAGGAATAAAGGGAGTTCAGAGATGAGGTTAGGTATTTTTGGGAGGCCAGCAAGTCACGCTGATTATCTGAAATACACACAAAGAGGCTATGGGATCATTCTTAATATGCCATATTTTGAGCATGGTTGTTTGAGACAGCGGTGGCTACAGCATTTAGAAGCTAGTTCTGGGATCCTAATGCAAGTTGATGGTGAACCAGGATGGGTTAAATAAACTGGTTGGCTAACACACCAATAGTATACATAGACTCCATCAGCGCGGGTGGGAGACCAAAGTCCAAGAGAAAAGAGTACAGGTCTTCAGAAGCGTATCCGGGATGGAGACCAGGTATAGTGTGCATTGCCACAGTACCTGAGTGGGGGAGAGAGCAGGTGACAGCACAAGCTTGCTTGTAGTTGAGAGAGGAAGCTAGAAGGGGGCCCATGCGGGCCCAGGCAACAGCGCCAGTACCATGGGAGTTGAGGGGGCATTAGTGATTTCTTCTTCTAGAGGAGGACTAGAAACTTTAGGTTGTTTGGGTACTTCAGAAACAAAGAGAGAAGGACCAGAGAATAAACATGGAAATGGGGTAACCAAGGGTCTTGCAGCCCCTGTAGTGAGCACCATTTTTTTGTGTTTGGCTCCTGGGGACAACATCCAGGAGGGCCCAGAGGGAAATCTTTATAACAAAAAATTTGAGGTTCAAAGCTATCCTTGAGTTAGCCTTCAGGGCAAAATTAAGGGCTCATACCTTAATTTCCTGGAATACAAGATGTGAAATTCCTTTTGGCAAAAAGGAAAGGAAAAAGCTTGAAGAATACTAAAGCCAACAAAAATGTGGATAAACTTGTTTTTATTAGGAGAAATGATTCTACTTAAATAGTAGACAAGGGTCAATGATCACTCATTAGGTAGACAGAGTGGCAGAAGGGGTCACGTTGGGATGAGGTCATACCAGAATCAGTCAAGGGCAGGTATGATAATTGGGAATGGGTGGAGATTGAACCAGCCACATTTTTGGAAGGTGAGGAATTTCTGAAATTGAAAGCAAAACCAACCGAATTTTTGCACATATAGTTATTCAAAGGCCATATCAAAATAGCATTAATGATGCAATTTATGACACTTCCTGTGGAACACTCCAAAAAACTATTTTGGATCATGTATATTATCCTCTCTGGGGTGATTGATACCATAATCCCAGCCAATTTCATGTGGTCTTGGGTAGGAAAGTCTTTCTTGTACCTTTTTAAGTTAGCTCCTATCTTGTGGTGGGCTCTACCCACAAAAAAACTGGCCTGCATTACCCTGGAAAATGATGAGCTGGTTGCCCAAGCTTGGATCCCTGAAATTATGGCAATCTATTTTAAACCTGATATCCTGATCCCCAAGATGTTGATGATTCTTGATGCACCTTGTATTTTTTTGCCATGATAATTACCTAATACATATTTAAGATAATCAAGAACCTGATCTATTTCACGTGGAATAATGCAAACCTGAACAATACTAAGAAAACCAACACCACCACCAAAACTGCCAAAGGTCTCTCCCCCCAGGTGCAGAACATGATCATTGACCAATCCCTCACCAAGGTGGAGATGCCACAGATGGGTAAACTAATCCTCAAAGAAGCCTGCCACGCCATGCCAGTCCTCTGTCTACATTTCCAGTCTAATGCCCTATCCTACTCCAGTGACACTGAGAAGGTACTTGGGGTTGCAGTCATTCTCCCTGAAGATGCCCTAGACTGGTTTGGCAAGGCCACCAAAGAAGACATAGAATTCCTCCTGGACTATGCCAAGTTTGAGGCAGAGCTGATGGCCACAGATCAAGATCACAACACTAGATACTATGCCCTGAACTCCTTACTAGAAATCCAATAGAACACCCACCCTATCCAGGTATACATTGACAAATTTCTTAAGCTAAAGACCCACACTGAGCTTGAGAATAAACTGGAAGCCATTATCTTCCAAAAGGGAGTCAACCTAGCCACAAAGTACTTGTTGAAGCACCCCACACTCTCCGCCTAGAAAAATTAATCCCTCTGTGCAAAGGCCTCAGCATGAACCAAGAGAACACCAGCCCTGCCCAACACTGCCCAAATCAAACCCCCACTCCAAACATAACAGGGATGACCCCTGAAGCACCCCAGAGACACTACAAAGAAGGAATCTGTTACCACTGTCACAAAGCAGGCCACCTGACCAGAGCCTGCCCCAAGAAAAATGCTGCTCCCATCTCACTAGCACAAATAAACGCTTTTTTTCAGTCCTAAAAATTTATACTTGTATCAGTCATCATCAATGGAACCCTTTGAAGATTAAAAGTTTCATTGACATAGGGGCTAATAAGAGCTTTATTGATGCAGATCTGGCATGAGAGTTAGGCCTCTCTGCCTTAAAGAACTACCTACAGAGCATCATGGGAAATAGCACAAAAGATAAAGGCTATAAATGCAAACAAAAGCTGCCTCTAGATATAGAAAAAAATATATACCCGTTGTCTCTCATCCTGCTGAAAGGCCTACCACACCCCCTCATCCTGGGAGATTCCTAGTCTGACAGGCATGGACTTATCCTCAATTACCAAGAGCAGACTTTCACCCTGGGAAACCCAGGAAGTAATGATACCATACCCTTCCGCACAAACCCTGAAGAGTCTCCTGCTCCCAAATTCATGTCCATTCAGATGGAGCCCAGCGTAGTGCCCTCCCCACACCTTTAGTAAAATGTAGTAATAAGTTTGACAAAGCAGCCGCAGCCCAATTCCCAGAACACACAAAGTATGACCACGCCATAGACCTCCTGCCCGGCACCAAGCCCAAACATGGCCCAATCTCTAGCTGCAATCACAAAGAGCAATTGGCACTGAAAGTGTACATCAAAGACATGTCCAAGAAAGGGTTCATCTGTGTGTCCAAGAGCCCTTTCTTGTCACCAATGCTGTTTGTGGAAAAAAAGGATGTTGGTATGCACCCGTGTGTTAACTACCAGAAGCTGATAAACATCACTTCAAAGAACAGATACCTAATCCCAAACACTGATGACCTGTTCAACTGTGAGATTAGGCTGATTGATCACAAATGATCAGGCTAATCATTGCTTGAAGATCTTTATCAGTTACATACTGTATTATCACTAGGTTATCATTTAATTAAGTGTAGTGATTATACATTGTATAATTACTAGTTTATTATAATTGATATGACAGTATACACCATGTAATCATTAGTTTATTATAATAGATGCAACAATTATACGCCATATAATCCCTAGTTTATTATACATGATATAGCAGTTATATGTTGTATAAACGTTAGCCAATATAGTGATTATCATTGATTACACGCTGTGTAATCACTAAATCATCAATCTTATATTGCTCATTCCATCCTAATGAACGTTGTATAAACTCAGTACCACCCAGTCTGATGGGTGTATATTAGTATATCAAACAAGTGATGCACATATGGCTAGAAAATACCAAGTTTGTATCAGCATCACACAGTGTATAATTGGTTCCTTATTGGTTTGGGTCAGCATTACACGGCGTATAATCCACGAGTCAATATCAGATTGAGTCAGCTATTATACAGTGTATAATCCTTAATTTGAACTGTCAAATTAATAAGCAGAAGGCTCACCAGCCAGAAAAGGATCACTGATTAAGCCCTAGAAATGGAAAAAAACAGGAATATTGGAATTCTACCTTACAATGTAGGAGGGCTGAACAGGGACAATTTCTAAGCACCAACTAAATACAGCGTAGTTTCCCAGCGCAATAATAGGCGTGTAGGATACAGCCAATCAATAAATGACAGTAGGCTAGCTCAAGAAGAGTGTAGGCTGTAGCTGAAGTGCCATGCATGCCTGCAAAGGCCAGTAGCAACACACGTGCCAAGGACAGCCAATCAGGATAGGCGCAGCCAGCAAAGATGGACCTATTGCAAAGGTAGCCACTTAGAACTGTCTGAAAGGATAAGAACAAGAGTTGTTGCAGTATATATTGATACAGACACCTGTAAGAATGACAACAAGTTCTTAGTTACACCTGGATAGATTGTACTCCAGTTCCAATAAACATAATTATCTTCAAAGTTCTATTCTATTGTAGTCTGTAGTGCTCTTGCATAGGATTAGGTAGAGTACATTGACAAGGCTAACATCTATCTGTAGCTTTGAACATACCAGCAATATCACAAGTTGCTCAACATACTCCTCATTTTTTAGGCTCCAACTCTTAAGTTAAAGCCCTCAAACTGTTGATCAAATAGACTCCAGCTTGCAGCCAATCAGATGCCTCAATTCAACAATTTTGCCAAAAAGATTTCCCAGATGACTTGCTCTTGACCCTGGTTCAAACCTGAGGCTGTCTTGCTCCGGGTAGACAACTGCTCCACGTTTCAAACGGGTTTGCCAGGATTCCCGTCATATTTCCCTGGCAAATCTTAAGTGCTTCCACATATGTTTTACTTAGGCGAATTTCAAACCCTCAATTTTACAACGTTTCTCCATGTTTCTCTATGTTTTTCTCAACGTTTTGCAACCTTGAACCCGCTTGCTGCTTGTCCTTTTGCCTCTCCTAGTTGTTTTCGGCAAAATTTGCTCTTTTGCCCACACAGCTTCTCCGTTCTATTTCTGGCCTATTTCTAGCTCCCCTCTTACTCAACTCTCTTCTTTAAATAAATTTACAGTTTAAAAAACTGTATATCATTTTTCCTCTTCTTTATTTTTTATTATATGATATTAAATCCTTTTTTAATCATAATCAGGCAGTATTTAATTATTATTTAACTGCTTTTTTCCATTTTCCTCTCAAAAGACACTAAAATCAGCTATTTCAACCTTTGTATCCAGTCTGGCTAGTTCCTTCAGGTTATCTCTTGGTCCTGCACTCACATCCTCTTAGCTCTTCATTCCTGCACCACAATCTTCTGGTCCTTTGGCCATCCTGCATCATGATCAGCTAGTCCTACATCATAATCTTCTGGTACTTCAGCTTATCCTCAGCCAGTTCCTCAACAAATCCTCACTAGGAACCTCCTTAGTTCCCTCTGCACACTGAACCATATTGGTTCCCACAATTCAATATGAATCAACAGTCTGTCAACTAGCCTTCACTGTGATCAAACAGTCCCTCTCACTAGTCTTCTCTGTTAATTCCGTGAACCACCTTGGTTCTTTATCTCAGTCCCTGTTACCAGAACTTGTAGATCCAGGCATGAGTCTACATTGAACTGGCGTTTGACTGGGCCCTCGCAAGTGGCAATCCACTTAGGCCATTCAATCATAGATCAATGTCTATGTGTTATCTTTACTCACCTAGGTGATTAAGTCTGGGCTTTCAGTTGCAGAGTAATCAGCTCTACTTCCCAGAGGCCTGATCACACCAAGTTCTGCAGCTTGCTTCCCCAAGCAAACCGCCTTGGTGACACCTCTGAGCAAATCTATGCCCTCCAATGCTCACTTTGGGTTCCCCCCCCAAAGCTCTCATAGGGGCATAAACAAGGACACCCTATCAGTCTGTTAGGTAGGATGCTTGCTCACACACCTCCTGTAAGTGTATTAGGGTACACAGAGCCCTCAGAGCTCTTCCCCTCCCTGGCATCCCGCGTTACCTGACAGGGGTCCAAAACCTCCCCCCAGACAGACAAAGTTCCCTGCTTGCTATCTCAGTCTTCACCCTTCCAAAGCCACAGTTCCCTGCTAGGTGAAGAACTATAGCCCAAAGCAGCCAATATCTTCTGCTGGGTGGAGGCAACATCTGCCTCTGGTAGTCCTTTGTTTCCTACCAGCCAGGAATTACTTACCCTAGTAGTCATATGTTACCTACTAGGCTCACCTTACTTACCCTAGTAGTCCTATGTTACCTACTAGCTTACAGCGTCATCAGCTAATCACACATTGTCACTCTTCAGCATATTGTCTTAATTTGAAGCCAAATCAACCCTCGCCTGCAAAACAACACACATGTGGATCACCACACCAACCCTATACCGGGATGTCCAGGAAGTCTTAGATCAATGCAAAGTATGTGAGAAATTTTCAAAAGGAAATACACCTCCTAAATCAGTACTACCTATCCACACACAACTACCCTTCAAGGTGTGGGCCCTAGACATTGTGGGTCCTATGCCAGGGAAGCATAACAAAAAGAAATACATCATTACCGCAATAGACTTCACCACACAATGACCAGTGGCAAAAGCAGTAAAGACACATACAGTCAATGACGTGTAGCGGTTCATAGGGAAAAAATCATCAGCAAGTTTGGAAAGCCAGAACTCCTGATAACCAATGGAGGCAAAGAATTGACCTCTGAAGATACCAATGTATACTTCACCAAGAATGGGGTCCAGCACACGGTGACAACACCTTATCATCCTCAGGCCAATGGACGTGTAGAGAAGCTGAATGGCAGCCTTGTGCAAGCCTTGGCCAAACTCACCGCCAGGAGACCCAAGGATTGGTACAAGCATCTACCAACTGCATTGCTCATATGCTGGACCTGTGTGAACAGATCTACCGGGAAAATCCCCTTTGAGCTAGTTTATGGAACACAACCCAATATCATCCAAGCGCTATCAGAACCTAAGCTGAAAATGCCCAGTAAAGCACCACCCTGCTCGGACCCTCAAGTCATACAGGCCAATAGCAACCAATTAGAAAGAGAAGAAAAGCGTATATAAAAGACATTTGTCCTCATCCAAAACAGGCATGAGGTCAGCAACAAAGTCTGGATCATGAATACCAACAAAAGTAAACTACAGCCAGAGAAAGTGGGCCCTGCCATCATCCTAAAGGTAAACAAAAACAACACTTGCCTTGTGCAAGGACTCAGAAACAAAAACAAGACAAAGTCCTCCATCATGATTGCCTCAGGCCTTGCAAAGCAAGACAAAAACAATGCAAGACTGTCCTACCTGCCACCAAACAACAGCTAGTACAGTATGTGTAAGGGATTCTATCCCATTCACAAGCAGTACAACAAATCTTGAATCTCTTAGAGCTCAAAAAGAGTTGGAAATTGCATTTTTAAATGCTAATAATGAAAATATTAACAATAATGGTTTAACTGAATTAATCAATTTGAATCCACATTCAAAATTGATTAATGAATGTGTTTTCAGAAGCAAAAACAAAAGCAAGAGCAAAAGCTCAAACCAAATAAAAAAGTATAAATTTTACTTTAAAATTCAAGATTCAAGGCCCAGATAAAGAATCCAATGGCAACCACCATATAGGCTTTAAATCAAGCTCTGAAAATCCCAAAGCAACCAATCAACCAACAATTAAATGCTTAAACACAAACTGCCAATATTCAGGGGAACCACCTAGCCAATCACTGAACGCCAAACTACCAATCCAGAGAAATAGTATTCATCCAGACCCAAAATACTATTACCACCATAGTGCAGAAGTACACTGCAATTTAATAGCCCAAATTACTTCTTCTTGCATTTCAGGCTGCAGCCTGCTGCAGACCTGCAAAGCAATACTTTTCAGCCTACCATTGCAGGATCACCTGGTAACCACTATGTTCCCTCCTCCACTTGACTTCAGTATTTAAACTGAGGAATCCCCCCTTTCCAAATTGCTCCAACAATTTCTTTATTCCTATCTTAGCCAATAAATCTATATTTTCTACAAACTTCTAAGCTTGATTAGTAGATTTGAAAAGGCTCTACCCCCAAACAGCATGAAGCTCATCTTCCTTGGATGGGATTTTTGTGTGTTAATCAGTTATGGGAAAGCCAATGTGAACTTTGAAACTCACACACCAACCCCCACCAATAAATCAGAAGACTCCATTTGGTATTGTTTCAGACCACACCGCCACCATGCACCATACGTAGAAACAGCACAATACCCTCCCATTATCTATCCCAAGCCCCCCTGGTTGGTCTTGGGGTATACCAGTGTCAATTATCTCTTAAATCACTTCACTTCTTTCCTGGAGAGATTCCACTTATTTGATCATCTCTTGCACATGTTAATGATAGGGATTCCAGTAGGTCCACTCTAGTCAAATTCAACTTAGGAGCTATCCTTCATTTTATTGGAGAGAGTCTTCCCAATGAGTGGATCCCTAACAGTATGGCGCCCGGGCTCCTGACAACCTCCCTGACAACCTACCTCCAGAGGAGGCCGACCTTCAGTTGGGGGGGGGTGTCAAAACAGCAGGCTCAACCCGCCAGCAAGGCTCCGAGTAAGCAGGTTTGTGACCTGTGCTCTGATTCTCCAGTCACCCAAAGCCAAGTTAGGAAGGTGACTCGGATTTCCAAATACAATAACATTAACAGAAGCTGATCCTCCCCGGTGGGTAACTTGTTTTGGCGCTTGACTCATTACAAGGATCAAGCCACCCCCCTTCAACATCCCACAGTGTGATCAACACTATCATGTTCCTATTATTCACAATTCACAATGACTATATAATACTTATCTCTCAATAAAGAATATTATCTAGTTTACAAATATTTTCCCCTTGTAACTCTGCTAAAACAGCACAGTTACAACAGAAATTTGAGTCAACTTCCTAGTTTGGCTACGGGTCACTGGGAAGTCAGGTTGCAGGTCACAAACCCGCTTAATCAGAACCTTGTTGTCAGGTTGAGTCTGCTGTTTTGACACAATTTACTTAAGATATTCTCAGTAATATCAAAGGTTGCAGTTTTAACCTTATGAGATAATAAATTTTCTTAAAATTGTTCATATAATTCAAAAATTATTTGAAGCTTAAAAATTGATCATATTTGACATATTTTGAATAATTTGAAGATAAAATAATGTAATTAAGTTATTAAATATTTAATCTGGCACCTAGGCATAACAAAAAATAAGACCCATTGTTAAACATTTTTTTTATAGGAAACACGATTTTATTCGGGGTTCAAGACGACGTTAAAAGGAACGCGGCCAAGATAAATAAGGGATGGGGGAGATATAAATTTGGAGACCCATTGTTAAACAGCATCTAAAAATTGGAGCTTTAGGTGGACCTGGGCATGCCTAGGGCTGCTAGCCTTCCCCTAATGTTTTTATGGTGACAAGTATTGTAAGCAGCCCATTCTAAATTAGAACTACATCCCCAATCCGAATAGACCAGAAAATTGCAGGAGAGATGTGGGACTTTAATAATTGATTGCTTATACTTTTTTTAAAAATGGAACAAAGTTTTATTTCAGTTCAAAGACGGCGTTAATTGATTGCTTATACTTTTTTTAAAAATGGAACAAAGTTTTATTTCAGTTCAAAGACGGCGTTAATTGATTGCTTATACGGTGTCAATTAGATTCACCCATATCATAGTCAAGCAAAAGCAGAGTGAAACCCTTTTTGTATGTTCATAGTCCATATTCGATTGGCCAGAATTTCTGGCCAATAGAATGTGCGTATGCTTCCACTCAGCTTCTTAAAGCAGTTAAGAGCGGGGTGTGTGCCGATTTTAGCCGACGCCCATCTCCTTTACCCCAGATAAAGAATGCTTATGCTTTGCTAAATTTAAACTATGGCTTTTTGTGCAGATAATTCCATCACGTTGTTGCGGTGAACGCATTCGAACAACCGTTATTCGAAATCCGCAAATCCCCGAATTTCCCTTTAAATAGTTGAACCATGCAAATAAAGCTTTATCTCTTGGTTGATTAATTATTACCAATTTTACATATTTGTTGTTCACCACAACAACGTTTATCCCTTTATTTCCTGATTGCGTCATATTTGATGCAGCACCGAAAAGAATCTATGAATTAAAAGGCAGCAATTAGTTGGAAGCCTGTATTACAAAGCATTCGAATACATTGAATCTGTGCATAAGATTAGATTTTGGGTAAAAGTCTTAATGTTATTTTATTCCATCGGTACACTGAAAATGATTTCATACATTTACTATATTTGAGTTAAATAAGATCAGGCATATGGCTAAATCAAAATCTTTCCTTAGAAATGCCAAGTAGTCTTGTATTATAGAAAGCTATCATAGAAATTTAAAGAGAGCCAAAATATCAATCCAAGTGCCCAGTTTTTTGAAAGGAATGCATTTTCGACCGATGAATACAATAAAAAATTATCTCAAAAGGATTAAAGGGAACCCATCAGGCCTTAAATTGCCTCCAAGGCCGTCTCTTAGCGTTTTGCTTTCTTCCTTTGCCGGAGCATTTTTGGGTATATCAATAGCCTGTGGTGTTTCAACTTTGGTGGCGTCAAGTTTAAATGAAGATCCTATAATTCTCGGGTCAATTGTAAGTAAAGGCAGTATATTTTGCTAAATATTTTCTAGGGGGCAATGGCAGTTTTAATTTATGGGACGATTGACGCTCCTTTGGCTCAGCCACGTAATTTAGGTAATTTGTTTTAATAACTATGGCTGATTTTTTAGTCCTAGGCAACTTTTTTTCTGCTTTGCTTGGGGTTTTGATCCAGGAAATATTTTCAAAGATTACGGGAAATCATAGTTCCTTTCTTTGGTTGAAGGCAGGGTTAGCTGTCAGCTTATCACTGACTGTGATGCAGTTGACACAAACAGTTCATCCACCCGCAGGAGCAACTGCACTGATTGCAGTCACAGGCGGGCCGCGAGTATTCGCTTCACGTTTTTATTATCTGCTTTTTCCTGTAGCTCTTAATATTTCAATTTTGCTATTTATTGCTCTAGCAGTTAATAATGTGAAAAGGCAATATCCAAAATATTGGTGGGATCCTGAAATGAAGCTCTATTTACCTTGTTTTATTCACACCGAAAAGGTTTCTTCTAATCCCGTAATGGAAGAAGATGTAGAGATGGGTATGTATTTTGCTATTTTATAAGGCCCGAGATTGAGTTTCATTAACTGTTTTCCAGTTTTCGGGGCTGTCGTATCTTCTGTACCTGAACCCACTATCGATGAACTGAAGCATCGCATCGAACTCCTCCAACAGCGCATTCATTTATTAGAAAGCAAACAACCAGTCCCTTAGATCGAATCTAACATCATTTGCAGCTATTTTAAAACAATACTATTCAATTCAAATAGCACCTCATCTGTGATTTCTAAAATTAAAATTCATTTAATAAGGTTCACTTTCTACTTTTTCAATAGCCTATGCTTCAAATATTGCCATGGAAGTCAAACCAGATGTTTCCCTAAAAGGTAAACCTTAATCATCTTTAAATATATTCTACCATCAGCAAATCAAAGCCACGAGTAGCAGAGGGCTACAGTGCACCTTTTTAAAATACATCAAAAACAGAAATTATGAATTGATACAATACATCTCTAGCCAGGAATAACTACTTCATTCAAAATATATATTATAAAGCCATTAGCTTGTTGTACGGGACTCTCATTTGTATCTGGTCAATTTTCTAGCTGAATTTGTTAAAATTCTTTGTCAAGCAGTTGTCCAAATTACAAAATGGCATAATGTTAAATGCGAATTATGTTTACTTAATATGAAAGGAACATCTTGTTTCTCAAGTAACATTGTGTTTTTATATCTATTTTGCTAGTATTATTGCAATACAGACGATCCAATTTCAAAAAGAAGCTATCATAATACTGGTATTTTATTTCTACACTGATTTTTTCCACAATGTCAGAAAACTGCAGACAGAATTATTTTATCATCTGCCATGTTGAAATCCTAAGTATTCTAACATTAGGAAAGTACAAGAGAACCTGTGACTTAGGTGCATACTGCGGCCCAGGATAAAGTGTTGGGTACATCAGATATGAGAAGTCTGACTGGGCCCGCGGCCTGAAGGCAATGAGACATTCTTCTCACACCTGGATGTGGGTCCACATTTACATCTATATTGTCCTATAGGGAATTGTGCTGTAATATGACAGCACCATCTTTGGCCCTAAACTAATATAATGTTTGCTTGGGGGGAGAAATAAGGAAAAGGGACTGCACTTCATCGTTAAGTCTAAAGGAGATCAGAATAATAAACATATGCCTTTATTCACATAGACTGACATTGTAGCTGGCCCAGTTGCCTTTGTTATTTCCAAAGTTAGCTGAAAATTCTAAAAAAAGGGACAGAAATAGCATTAGAGCATAGCAGCAGAGAGCCCAGCCTGGGGGTGGCTTTTTGGAAAGAAGCTCATTAGGCAACTCAGCATACAAAGGGCAACCAGGCCAAGGTATCAGTCTGAGGTTTGTATTACAGCTTTCACATGTACATCCCTCAATGAGCAGAGACAATTGTCTACCTGGGCCAGTACCCAGGACTAGCCAGCCAGTGGATAACTGCTAGTTGATAGAGGTGATTGCTTTGATCTTATCAGATCTACTCTGATAAAATAGGCTTGATAGTCTTTTATCTTAGAGTGTTTGTCTTGGAGGCCCAATACATGATAGACTCTTCTAGATGTAATGCAGGTGACAGTCTATATGTTGGCCCTCCTGTTTTAGGATTTAATTAAAGTTTAGAATTGTAATTATTAGGAGATGCATATGTGGGTTCATGTTGAGGTAAACTAAGTAATTGTTCAATACCTGCATGTTTCATTCATTAATTAGAAACAGGTATTTGTTAATATCAGAATGTGATCTGATCATTGATGTATCAATCCTGCAGCCTGGTTGCCCGGGTTTTTATGTTGAATCCATTCATAGGACTGCATAGCTGCAAATCTGTAATTATTGGTTGGGATTATTAATTAGTCACTGTAAATTTAGAACCTAAAGGTAAAAATGTGGGATTGTCAAATTCTTTTGTGTGAACTCACTAACTTGATGGAGTAATTTTCATCTCAGAACAACTTACTTTTTTATATAAAAGGATGAAAAATGTTCCAGTAAGTTGGTGAGTTCACACAAAAGAATTTGACAATCCTGCATTTTTACCTTTAGGTTCTGAATTTACAGTAATATCCTAAAATTCTGACACACAAAAGAATTATACTGTAAATTCATAACCTGAACGTAAAAATGCGGGATTGTCAATGTTACGGTAGAAAACCAAATGAAAGGAATAACACGCCCCCGTAAGACCAGAAACCAACAAAAAACCGCCGCCAAACCCTTAAGAGAAATTGACAACTTAAATGCCATAATTGACAAAAAAATGGGTCAAAGCTGGGATCGCTCAAATAGCCCTGGAAAATCTGGATCTACCATATTTGTATCCAAATAACTATGACAAAAAAGTTATGTGTTATACATTATTTGAGGATAGCAGCGCTCAACCTGCTAATTGCCGGAATTTTTCAAATTATGACGTCATTGACATAAATTCCAATGCAGGGCCTACAACTGCTGAAAATATTCTTTCCAGCCAATCAGAAGCCAAGGAATCCCCTCTTGCCCCATCCTGAACTCCCTTAAGACTTTCCCATTTCCCCTCTAGAAACTTGTTTCTAGATATCTTATTCACCTTGGAATAAAACAGAAAATAAACCTCATGTTTGCGTATTTGGGCCTATTGGCCCCTGTCTTTGAAAATATGGCTGGGACCATGGTTCAGATGGCTTCAGACTCCTTTGCTGTCACCTGGCCTGCCTTTTACGTCACCGCGCCTTCTCGTCATTATTCTAATTTCCCTCTGAAAATGATCTTCTTGACCTCAATTTTAATCACCATGTTGTGCTCCACAGGTCGCGACTCCAGAATGATCAAACCTTCCTCCCAATTTGGCTTACTGTTACTCAAACAATTAACTCTGTGTTTACTATATCCACATAATTTTTCTTTGAATAGTGCAGCTCGTCATCTAGTTCTAACAGTCAAATCCTTGGTCCAAATTTTGAATCACTTTTGCGGGCAACTCAGCTGAGTGATAATTAAAATATTTAATAAAATTAACCATTTAATTCAACTTTTTTTTTGGTTAATTTAAATTGGCAAATTTTGAAGCTCTTGAGCAGATAACTCAACTAACAAAAGACAAAACCCAACACACAAATGCGGGATAGATGAATCAGAAATGCGGGATTCTAATGTACAATTTGAGATTTCCTGTATGTCAAACAAATCATAGACATCATGTGAAAATTAACAAATCTGAAATTGTCAGGAATGACAATTTGGATGCTCCTAAATCTCAAAATACGGAACCAGAGTTGAACCCTGGACAAAACAATTTGCAGACTGCCAGACTCATAGGCTGGGAACACGACAACCTGCTACTAATTAAAGGAGTTGCTACCAGACTGCCAGGACCCAAACCCTTAGCTGTCCTGCAGGATTCTGCAAGTGAACCACCAGTGCAAGATGCTGAGAATTCCCCCAAGGTGCCAACGCCTGACACTGGCAGTTTGCCCGGTGAAATAGACAAATCTCTCCCTGGGAATTATTCCAAACTCTCCCAAAGTCCCGGGGAAGGCACTGAACCCAAAGAGGCACCCAACACTCAAATCAATAAACAGAAGAATTTGAAGTCTTCTCACCCCAAAGCGGCCAGTGGCAAACCGCCAGTGCCGAGTGCCACACTGCCATCTGAGACACCCGATGCCAACCCGCCCGAGTCCAAAAAACCCAACCAAGAAGTGAAGCCTGGCAGTGTGGGATAAATACCTGTCAGGCCAAGACCAAAACTCCATTGTCATTTTTAAATAAAGGTTATGAGATATTGGTTTCCCCAATTATTGCTGTATTTTATCCTTGTAATCTGCCAGTTTGCTTGAAGATCCTCTGACCCCCCTGCCAACCTGCCAGCTACATACTGCCCACCAGGTGCTCCTTTTGGTCCTGTCCACTTTGAGGAGTATCCCCTAAAGCCCGAGTACAGAGACTATACCACCAACAACATACTAGCCTGGGACCCCTTGGCCAGAATCACTGAGAGAACCAGATACGACTGATGTGAGATTAGGCTGATTGACCACAAATGATCAGGTTAATCATTGCACGCAGATCTTAATCAGTTACACGCCGTATTATCACTGGTCATCATTATATTAATAGATATGGCAGTTATACGCTGTATAATTGCTAGTTTATTATAATAGATGTAACAATTATACGCCGTATTATCATTTGGTTATCACTTAATTAAGTATAGTTAGTATACGCCGTGTAATTGCTAGTTTATTATAATAGATATAACAATTATACGCCTTATTATCACTGATTGTCCCAATGTGATGTGATTATATGCTGTATATTGCTTGCTTTATTATAATTGATGTACTTATTATACGCCGTATAAACGTTAGCCAATATAGTGAATATCATTGATTACACGGCGTGTAATTACTAAATCATCAATTGTATATCACCTATTCTATCCTACTGGATGTTGTATCAACTCAGCTCAACACAGCCTGATGGACTTATATGTCCACATCAAACAAGTGATATACAAGTGGCTAAGAAATACTGAGTTTGGATCAGTATTACACGGCGGATAATCCTCCGAGTCACTAATGGATTGAGTCTGCTATTTTACGGTGTATAATCCTTAATTCAACTTGTTGCATTAATAAGCAGAAGGTTTGCCAACAAGAAAAGGATCACTGATTAAGCCCTGTAAATGGAATACCAGAATTCTACCTTCCAATGTAGGAGGGCTCAACCAGGACAATTTCTAAGCACCAACTAAATACATTGTAGTTTCCCAGCGCAATAATAGGTGTGTAAGATACAGCCAATTGATAAATGGCAGTAGGCTAGCTCAAGAAGAGCATAGGCTGTAGCTGAGGTGCCATGGACGCCTGCTAAGGCCAGTAGCATATCACGTGCCAAGGACAGCCAATCAGGATGGGCGTAGCCAGCAAAGATAGACCTATTGCAAAGGTAGCCACTGAGAACTGTCTGAAAGGACAAGAACAAGGGTTGTTGAAGTATATATTGATATAGACACCTGAAAGGACAAGAACAAGTTCATAGTTACACCTGGATAGATTGCAGCCGCTGGCTAGATTGTACTCCAGTATCAATAAACGTAATTATCTTCTAAGTTCTATTTTATTGTAGTCTGTAGTGCTCTTGCATAGGATTAGGTAGAGTACATTAACAAGGCTAACATATATCTGTAGCTTTGAACATACCAGCAGTAACACAAGTTGCTCAACATTGATGCTCACTACAGGGGGGAATGCACATGCTCAGATTGATGAACTGATTGACATATTGAACACAAAGTTCAGAATCATGGTCTATGAAGCAATGAATGCACGTGGAGCCTCTCTAGCATGGCTGCAAGACGTCCACAAGTTCTGTGCCGAGTTGGAAAAATTCAGCGTTAGAATGGCAGACAACATAACCACTTTGGATCAAAACGTTATCAACCTAGACAGAGAAGTAGAGCAGTTGGGCTCACGTCTCCACCAATTCAAAAAGTACGTTCTGGACAATTTCCAGAGACCAGAAACTAGAGTTGACAACCAAGCAAAGGCGTCCCAATCATATACACCAAAGCCGCTACCCTGCCCATACAGTGCAAAGATTTTTACACTTGAGGGCAGAATAGCAACATTAGAGAGCACAATCCAAGGATACAAAGAGGAGTTTGCCAGAGCACATGAGACTATTATGGCACTACAAACAGAACAGCTGACACTGAGAGATGCCATTTCACGCCTTTCTAAAACAACCACAACCATAGAGTCTGAGCTCTGTCAGAAAAGCTGGCAGATGGTAAACAACAATGTCCATGATTGCCTGGATAGGATGGAAGCCCAGATGCAGCTACTGGCAACAAAAGGCTGCAACTGCATCTTGAGCAGCCATCAGACTTCATCTTCAACACGTACGGATCACTATGAAGATGCTGCCAATACCTTGGAGGAGGAAGGGGAATCACCAAACAGGGGGATTCCCGAGGTCTTCACAACCCTTCCTTCAAGAGAACCCTTCACGCCAAAGACAACACAACACCTAGGGCTAGGCGTAGTTATACGGCGGATAGGCAATCAACTGCTTCCCCCTGCCAACCTCCCAAGACTACAGCTGTGAACAAATGGTTCAAACCCTTGAACCTTCCTAAATTAAACAAACAAGGGAACATGCACTCCTTCCTAAGACTGTTTGAGATGGCCATGAGAGGCGCCATCAACCACCAAAAGGCAACCACGCTCATCACCACACTGGACGCAACCAGCATCAATCTAGTAATGCCACGCCTACCCAAAACAGACTGGATGTATCAAGAGGCTAGGCAGGCAGTGTTGGAAGAGTTTGGTGGTGAGGACATCCTCTTCATCAGAAAGTCTGAGTTTGGCGCAATAAAGTTCTCTCCTTACAAAACCTTACAGGAATTTGCGGAACAATTCTATCACAATGCGCTGGTACTCCTTGGCTCTGGTACAGTCTCCACCTTCAATATCCGCGCTGCAATGAAGCAGGCCACCCACCCGTACAAAGAGCTCCACAGAGCAATGGCCCCCGCCTACAACAAAGGCAAAGATGTGTCGGAAATTGTTGACTGCCTCTGAAGCCATGCCAAGACGTTTGGTCCTCCCAAGTGCCCCAAGTCCAAACAGCCTAAGCCAGCCTACAAGAAACCACACTTTCAGAAGGAGGACTCCGCTAAGACCTCCGCACATCCTCCTGATGTGAAGGGTCCTTACTGCATTGCCTGTAACACAGCAGGACACTGGAAATCAAAGTGCCCAACCAACTCCAAGAAAGTGCATGTGGTACAACCCCATTCTGCTAGCACAACTGAGGGAAAAGCCAAGGCAGAGTAGAAGAGGGAAATTCTACCTCCACCAAATCCCTCAACATTCCCATCAAACCTGGCCCCAAAGACCACTGTCCTGATGAGCTACATGAAGACGCAATCCATATGGTTGTAGCCAACAACCTGTATGCAGTGACTAACCAATCCCAAAGCAAAGTCAAGCAAGATGAGGCCGCCCTGGCTGAAGTCTTGAAGCCATATGCAGCCCAGCTACAGGATGCCAGGGAAAATTGTTGCTCACCACGCTCCAATGACACCCCAAACCTAAAGTCAATCCAAGTAGCTTTTCCCCTGGAGGACCTTAAGTCCGCATACCCCAATGTCTGCAAGAGTTTGCTCCAAACCTTGGAGAGTGACAAGGAGAATGGGATACACACATTAAAAAGCCTCAATGACTCTTATATTGATTGTGCCTACATTGACATATCGGTTAACAAACATCACATTCAAGCCATAGTGGATAGTGATGCTCCGTTTAACATCATCTCCACTAAGATGGTGAAGAAATTGGGTATAGCCCCGGATGTTGATTAAAGATCACTCTTTGGTACAGCTGGCAAGGAATCCACGTACTCTGTGGGAGCATACAGTGCACTACCTATGCAATTTGGCTGCATTGCGGTATCTGCTCCAGCAGTCGTACTGCCAAATGACACCTATGATTTCCTAATAGGCACCTCCTTATTGGTAAAATACAGAGCTATGACACACTGGGGTCTTGCCACCTTCAAAATCCTCGGGCAAACCCTACCCTTGTCCTTCAGCAAAGAAGGTCAAGACGCCACGCCCAAACCCTGCAAATTTGCAAACCTGGCCTACGCCGACGGAATTGTCCCTGTAGAATACAAACTTGTTGGGAAACATAGGCGTAAACCTCCTACACAGATTCTGGAACATAAGGGTGTTCTGCTGAGGACCAGGTCCTCTTTTTCCCTGGAGCCTGGACACCAGAAGATTTCAGAGACTGGGTTGTCTGTGGTTGTCCCTGAAGGGCTATATGGAGAAGTTGTTGAACCCTGGGGCTGTTCTCGCTTCAAACCGTGCATTGCTCCAGGCATTGTTACCCCTGGCCAACAGGAGATACATGTCCTCTTGGCCAACCTCACAAAGAAGACGCTTTCTATAAAGAAAGACCAAGTAGTAGGCTTCTTACACTTCTACCCTACGGAGGAACTATATGAGGTTAAGGGATTTGGTATATTTGAGGAAATGGGTATACCGGACAAACCTAGACCAGAAGTCCACCTGACTACCCCCTAGCTGACCTATCCTCCCTTGGCCCTGAGGAGCAAGCTCAGGCATCTTTACTGTTTGAGCAGTACCGCTCAATCTTTGCAGAAAGTGACCACAATCTGGGTTGTGCTGAAGGAGTAATCCACCACATTGATACAGGAACCACTCCTCCAATCCGCATGCGCCCTATACAACAATCCAAAGCAAACAAAGAAGTTGTCTCAGAAGAGGTCAGCAAACTGCTAAAACGGGGAATGCTGATCCCGTCCAAGAGTCCTTGGGCATCTCCTATTCTGATTGTCAAGAAGAAAGATGGCTCCAACCAAGTTGTCATCAATTATTGACGCCTCAATAAGGTCACCAAGAAGGACTCATATCCCTTACCTTGCATAGACAACACATTGGACCGCCTCAGGGGTGCCAAGTACTTCTCTGCTATAGACCTCATATTGGGCTATTGGCAGATTGAGCTACCTCCCAAAGAACAAGAAAAATGCGCCATCATAACCTCACAGGGATTATTTCAACTGACAAGGATGCCACAAGGGCTGTGCAACGCTCCTGCAACCTTCCAGCTAGCAATGTATACCATCCTAGGTAGCCTTAAACTCTCCTGTGTCCTAGTGTACCTGGACGACATCAATGTCTTCTCTGGGACTTTAACAGAACATCTAGCTCATTTGGAAGAGGTCTTCAAGAGGTTGGCTGCTGCCAATCTTAAGATAAAGCCGCGCAAATGCCAGTTCTTCAAAGATCAGCTGGAATACCTGGGCTTTGTTATAGACAGTCACAGTCTACGGCCCCAGCCTGCAAAAACTAAAGCCATATCTAAGATGAAGCGCCCTGAGTCAAAGCGTGACATACAGGTATTCTTGGGTATGGTTGGTTACTATTGACGGTTCAGCCCCCACTTTGCAGCCATTGGGGAACTTCTCTTCCACCTGCTGAAATCAGGAGTTGACTTTGTATGGAGTAAAGAATGCCAAGGAGCCTTCAACAAGCTATACTTGGCCTTGCCAAGCAACCCTGTTCTGATGTACCCAGACTTTGACAGACCATTTGTGATCCATACCAACGCCTCGCTTACCGCAGTTGGGGCTGTGCTATCCCAACTTTACGACAAAGGACTCAAACACCCTGTAGCCTATGCCAGTAGGACACTAAATGTCCACAAACGCAACTATACAGTGACAGAGCGCAAATGCCTGGCTGTCATCTACGCATGCAAACAGTTTTGGGTCTACATCCATGACGTAAGGTTCACAGTGGTCACAGATCACACATCCCTAGCTTGGCTCCAGAGCCTCAAGGAACCAGAAGGCTAACTGGCTTGATGGGCATTGAAACTACAGGCACTGGACTACAAGATCCTTCACCGCCCTGGCAGCAAGCACCAGAACGCAGACTGCCTTTCTGGCTTACCCACCATGGCCCTGGTGAGCTTGTTAGCGGATCAGCTGTACCAGAAGATGATGACTGGGAAGTTTAGCAACAAACCTGAGAAAGTACAGCATATTCTATAGGACCTTTGGAAGGATACAGTACTACGCAATGGTGTACTGTACAAGCTAGTGGATGGTAAGGAACACATATTCCCTCCTCCCTCCAAAAGGACTAGCATTGTTACAGCTGCTCATAAAGCAATGGGTCATGGCGCCTTCCGGAAGACCAAAGAGATCCTGTCTCACACCTACTTTTGGGAGGCAATGAATTTTGACATTCAAGAGACAATTGACTGATGCATTGAGTGCCCAGGGAATAAACCACTATGCAAAAGCACAACCTACCAAATGGTGCAACCCCATTTTGCTTGGCATACTGTATTAATGGATGTAGTGGGACCACTCCCACGTAGCAGCCCTGGCTTTTGGTATGTGATAGTGGCTATAGATCACCTAACTAAGTGGGTGGAAGCCCGGCCTCTAAGGAAAGTTGACGCCCCCTCCACTGCAAAATTTGTCTTGGATGCCATTATACTTTGCCATGGCTGTCCCCAGTTCCTTCTCTCAGATAACAGGACTAATTTTACGGCCTCCATAATATCAAGGGTGAACGACCTCATGGGAGTCCGTGGAGTACTCTCCACTCCCTACCACCCTGAAACCAATGGGATGGTGGAACGTTTCAATGGTACCCTAACCCAGATCCTCCGGAAATTGGCTTCATCACGTACATCCTCTTGGGAAACATACTTAGGAGCAGCAGTGTTTGCGTACAACATCTCGTTGCATTCCACCACGGGTGTGTCCCCTTTTCAACTGATGTATGGTTGAAATCCTGACATTCTGCCTGTTCTATACTTGGCCACAGGCAATCCTGGGCAGCTTTCCTACAATCAGTACCTAGGACAACTGGCCGACACCCTCATCAAATTGCAGGCATCTGCTTTTAGCAACACAGCTATCAAGACCCAAGCCAGATTTGAAAGAGACTCCACTAGTAGGACCTCATTGCCTTCTTTTGAGGTAGGGGAGGGGGTTGCATACTGCAACACTAGAGGAGCAGGTAGATCCCACAAACTAGACAAACTATGGGTAGGTCCTTTTGAGATCATAGAGAAGACCTCATCTGACGCCTACACCATCAAGGATAAGGATAGTGGACGCATATTCAACTGTGTACATGCAAAGTTCCTTTGCCCATTCCGCACCCCAAAGGAAGGGCCTAATTAAACACTATCTGAACTTGCCATAAAAAATAACATAAGTAATATAGGCACTCCATATGATTCATGATAGGAAAAATATAAAAAGATATAAAATATAAAAATAAAAGTGCACTATATAGAAAGAGGACTTAGTCCTATGAATGTTTATTGGTGAGCATCCTCCTCAGGCTCTTCAGGGACATTGTGGGCAGTGGCCTCCATATAGTCACTGAAAGCGTGGGTGGCCACCACCTGATAGAGAACAACAACGTTTTGTAACCACATGTGTCGCGCTTCAGGGGACAGCTGTTCCCAGTGCATAATGGGTGCACTCAAGGCCAGCTCCCTCCTGCAAGGTGACCCAGTCCACACTCAATGGGGAAGCACGCTCCCAACACCATGCACTCCACTATAAACCCTTTGGAGGGGTAATCTGCCGGAAGACCCCGTTGGCGGCAAAGCACTTCACATTGATAGAACTCCAAGATGGCCTGCATCTGGGCCAAAGAACCCCAAGGAAGCAAAGGCTTTGGCACTAGGAAAAGATTCCCCACCAAAGCCATATAAGGGAGATACTGGGCAGGATCCCCAGTCTCCAGCTTCTCTAAGGTTAGGTTGATGGCTGCCACCAGTCAATTGTGCTGATTATCAGTGTGTCAAAGACCCCACTGATGGGTAGAGTTGGGACTGGGCCCCCAAGCACGGGACCAGACCCGCACTACCGCACGGTTGAAATCAATCACCCACACATACTCGGCATACAATGCCACATTGGAGAGAGGCGGCTCCCCTAAGACCCCCTCAAGAGGCCAGGCCAGCTTGCAAAGGGCCACGGAACAAACAGCAGGTGGGTGGTACTTCTTGGAGTGGCAAAGACGGGAGTGGATGTCTACCCCCTGGCCACAAGACAGAAGGACAAAAAGAAACTCACTCAGAAGTTCATAGCCCTGAAAAAGGCTATTAACCTCAAAGTCTGCATGGTCTGGGTCGTATGTTAGGACCACAGATCCCAACAAAGCCGGATCAGGGGTATAAGGCACAGCAGGTGTGCGGGGAACAACAGCCCTGGCCTGCCAGACCTCCGGGTCCACAGGGGTAGCCTGATTGGCTCTTCCAACCACCAAAGGAGGACAATCCCCCTGCTTGGCTTCTTGCTCCAGGATCAGGCTAACTAGGCGCAGGAAAGGATTGGTCACCACAGTGGTGGCCAAGGACAACTCTGAGTGAGTGTCATTATTGTGAGCCCGTAACAAACGCCAACTGTAGAATTAGAGACGGCGTGCCTCCTTACTCTGGCAACTGAGCTCCTGACGGCGCTCTGCAGACATGGTCACCAGGAACTCCTGGTATCCTCCTTGGTGCTAAGACAAAGGGATGCTGTTGAGAAAGCCATATTCCTGATTCTCCTCTTACCCTCCCTATTTATGGTCAAGAGGGGGGAAATGTGAGATTAGGCTGATTGACCACAAATGATCAGGTTAATCATTGCACGCAGATCTTAATCAGTTACACGCCGTATTATCACTGGTCATCATTATATTAATAGATATGGCAGTTATACGCTGTATAATTGCTAGTTTATTATAATAGATGTAACAATTATACGCCTTATTATCACTGATTGTCCCAATGTGATGTGATTATACGCTGTATATTGCTTGCTTTATTATAATTGATGTACTTATTATACGCCGTATAAACGTTAGCCAATATAGTGAATATCATTGATTACACGGCGTGTAATTACTAAATCATCAATTGTATATCACCTATTCTATCCTACTGGATGTTGTATCAACTCAGCTCAACACAGCCTGATGGACTTATATGTCCACATCAAACAAGTGATATACAAGTGGCTAAGAAATACTGAGTTTGGATCAGTATTACACGGCGGATAATCCTCCGAGTCACTAATGGATTGAGTCTGCTATTTTACGGTGTATAATCCTTAATTCAACTTGTTGCATTAATAAGCAGAAGGTTTGCCAACAAGAAAAGGATCACTGATATAGCCTGGTAAATGGAATACCAGAATTCTACCTTCCAATGTAGGAGGGCTCAACAGGGACAATTTCTAAGCACCAACTAAATACATTGTAGTTTCCCAGCGCAATAATAGGCGTGTAAGATACAGCCAATTGATAAATGACAGTAGGCTAGCTCAAGAAGAGCATAGGCTGTAGCTGAGGTGCCATGGACGCCTGCTAAGGCCAGTAGCATATCAGTGCCAAGGACAGCCAATCAGGATGGGCGTAGCCAGCAAAGATAGACCTATTGCAAAGGTAGCCACTGAGAACTGTCTGAAAGGACAAGAACAAGGATTGTTGCAGTATATATTGATATAGAAACCTGAAAGGTCAAGAACAAGTTCATAGTTACACCTGGATAGATTGCAGCCGCTGGCTAGATTGTACTCCAGTATCAATAAACGTAATTATCTTCTAAGTTCTATTCTATTGTAGTCTAAAGTGCTCTTGCATAGGATTAGGTAGAGTACATTGGCAAGGATAACATCTATCTGTAGCTCTGAACATACCAGCAATAACACAAGTTGCTCAACAACCGAGAAGGCCCTTGGTACATTACCAAACCCGGCCTGTTCAGAGATAAATACAACATTCTCCCTGCCTACCAAATTGACATGGAGCCACCTGTCACCCCCAAGCCAATGCCTGCCTCCACCACCAAACTCCCACTGGACCATACCAACAAGCTTTTTAGAATTGTATATATTACTCTCACGGGAGTAATAGATACTATTGTCCCCGTTGCTGGTCCGTGGTTGTGGGTGGGCAAGTCAATGTCCTACCTCATTAAGTTAGCGCCAATCCTTTGGTGGGCCCTGCTCACCCAGTCTGCGACCCACCAGTTCCCAGACACTAGCAAGCCGGCCAGTCAGGGTTGGTTCCCTGACATTATGACAATCTATTTCAACACTGGTACCCTGAGCCCCAAGATTTTGATTATTCTTGGGGCATCTTGTATGTTTTTTGTAATTATAATCACTTATTACACATTTATGATGACCAAAAACCTGTCTCTTCTGCGTGAAAGAACACAAACGTAACCCCAGACAACCCCAAGAACTCTGGCCCCACCGCCAAACCTGCCAAAGGACTCTACTCTCAGGTTCAGAATGTGATAGTCAACCAATCCCTCACCAAAGTGGAGATGCCCCAGATGGGAAAACTCACTCTCAAGGAGGCCCGCCGCGCCATGCCAGTGCTCTGACTACATTTTCAAGCCAATGCCCCATCCTATTCCAGTGACACGGAAAAGGTACTGGGAGTAGCTGCCATGCTATCAGGAGACGCCCTTGATTGGTTTGGCAAAGCCACTGCCAAAGACATGGAATTTTGCCTGGACTATGCCAAGTTTGAAGCCAAACTGATGGCCACAGGGGAAGCCTGCAACACCAGATACTATGCCCTGAACTCCTTGTTGGAAATCTGACAGGGTGCCCGTCCCATCCAAGCTTACATTGACAAATTCCTCAAACTAAAGACTCACACCCAACTGGAAGACAAACTGGTAGCCATTATATTCCAAAAGGGAGTCAACCTAGTAATGAAGGACCTGTTGAAGCACCATCCAACCACCCTCAGCCTAGACAATCTAGTGCCCTGTGCAAGGGCCTTAGCATGAACCAAGAGAATGCTGGCCCCTCTCAGACCTTCCAAAACCGAGCACCAACCCCCAACAGAACAGGAATAACACCTGAAGAGCTCCAACAACACTATCGCAAAGGACTCTGTTTCCACTGCCATGAGGCGGGCCACTTGACCAGAGCCTGCCCTAAGAAGAACACTGCCCCAATCTCACTGGCGCAAATAAACACTTCTTCCCAGTCTTAAAAATTCATCCAAGTGACCATAGAACTATTGGGAAACAAGCGCCAGATTGAAGCTTTTATTGATACAGGAGCTGATGAAAGTTTCATTGACGCCAGCCTGGCAAAGGAACTAGGCATGACAGCTTCAGAGCGTAGCCTACAAGTGGTCATGGGAAACAGCTCTCTTGACATGGGCTATGAGTGTGAACAAGAACTCCTGTTGACAATTGGACATAATGTGTACCCGTTGTCCCTGATCCTCCTACCCGGACTGCCCCACCCCCTTATACTGGGCAACTCCTGGTCTGACAAACATGGCCTGATCCTGAACTATTGCAAACAAACCGCCATGTTGGGCCAACCTGAATCTTGCAACACCGTCCCCTTTTGCATGAGCTATGGCCAAACCCCTACCAACAAACTCCTAACCATAAAGATGGAACCTAGTGTCGGAAGACTACCCACACCCCTACAGAAATGGAACCATGTGTTTAGCAAAGAAGCAGCCACCAAACTACCCAGTCACTCAATCTACAACCATGCCATAGACCTGCTGCCAGGGACACAACCGCACCACGGCCCCATCTACAGCTGTAACCACTGCAAGCAAGTGGCCTTGAAAGCATATCTTGAGGATATTATAAACATAGGTTTTATACGGGTGTCAAAAGCCCCCTGCTTGTCGCCCATGCTGTTTGTAGGGAAAAAAGACGGTGAGATGTGTACTTGCATAAATTACCAGAAGCTGAACGAGATTATGGTGAAGAACCACTATCTCATCCCCAACGCCAATGACCTCTGCAATGTACTGACTGGAGCCTAAGTGTACTCAAAAATTGACCTCTGAGACGTATTCAACCAAATCCAAATCAAGGATGAAGAAGAGTACAAGACTGCCTTTAAAACCCAATATGGTATGTACGAGTACCTGGTGATGCCCTTTGGCCTCTGAAATGCCCCCAGTACCTTCCAAAGGATGATCAACACCGTCCTGGGGAAATACCTTGGCCGCTTCTGTGTGGCATATCTGGATGACATCCTCATTTACAGCAATTCTCACAAAGAACACCTGCACCACCTGGACCTCATATTGGAGAAACTCTCCCAAGCCAATTTACACGCTAAGCTCAAGAAGTGTGAGTTCTTTCAGTCAGAGGTTGAATTCTTGGGATACATAGTGAAGACTGGCAGCTTTGCCATGGCAAAAGACAAAGTAGAAGCAATAACGTCTTGGCCGGTGCCTAAAAACAGAAAGGATGTGAGAAGTTTCTTGGGTCTGGCAAATTATTGCAGAGATTTCATCAAATTTTTTTCTCACATTACTCTCCCCCTAGCCCGCCTTTGCTCTGACAAGGTCGCCTTTTCCTGGACTCCAGAGTGTACCGCTGCTTTTGAGACCTTGAAATTTGCCTTCACCTCCGCCCCCGTCCTGGCCATGCCAGATCCCTCCAAGCCATTTGTACTGGAAGCCAATGTGTCCAACTTTGCAGTGGGTGGGGTCCTTCTTCAGGAAGGAGGAGATAGTATGCTACATCCTGTAGCATATTACTCAAAGAAGATGCTGCCT
>QTSX02004583.1:36928-64526 GCA_014839935.2 Entomophthora muscae | reverse complement strand
TTGTCATGGTAAGTTCCATAATGCTGGGTATTGTCTGTCCAAGTAAGAAGGCACAGAAGGCCAGAAACCCTGTATCAAAATTGACCAAGTTAACAGATTTAAACCAAATGATTGATCAAAAATGGGTCACGGCTGCTCCAGTATGCCAGCTGAAACCAGCTCCCCCTTGTAAACTGATGTTGATAAATTGACGTAATATGAGGGTCACCCAATATAAGCTCATTAATTGGCATGGTTGTCAGAAACTGGTCACACAAGGATTCTTTGCAACCTGGTCTAGATACTTGCTTGAAGATGCCAAAGGAATAGGAGATCAAGACTCAGGTGGTATTGCTTAGTCAATTTTTCTGGTATATATTGAATAATTTTCCCTGGTTCAACTCTAAGAGCTGAGTCCTTCTAAATTTACTCAATAAAAATCAATTATCCCAAGTTCTAATTTTAAATTTTAAAAATGCATCCTGTGCTCAGGTTATTGCGGTATATCCTGTAAAATCTGATTCTGAACAGAATCATTTCAGGAAGATGGGGGCCAGCATCTGGAACTTTGTCGTCGGCGCTGCAAAATGTTATTCCATGCCAGCCAATTTTGTAGCTCCTCCCCCCATTCTGGAAAATGAAAATTGTGTCACTTCTCAATGTCCAGAATTCTACGCTGAAGATGCATTGATGCTTTCCCAGGTCATTTATCTTGGTTTACTCTGGTTAGGATTGATTGTTCTACTTAATCCTGGAGTTTCAATTGGAAATTTCACAAAAATATATTTAAAGCCGCATTGGTGGTTAATCATCAATTCTATGTGGATTTGGGTGGTAATTCCCCATCATTTAGAATTGGCTTCATATTATCCAGTGATTTCTGTCACAACATGGGTTCAGGCACCTGACAGATACAAAGGCTTTTTTTGGTTGAGTGGAGCCAACTGACAATGTCAGCCCCTTTGACACCACCCGCAAAAGACTCAAGTTGGAGATTTAGCATGCGTTGTGACAGGTCTGACTGGGGCAGGGTGACACTCATGTTGCGCTGCCCAAGGAAGAGTTGATTATACACACTTGTGAGTACCAACTGGTCTTGGTAGATAACATACCCCTTGGGAATGTCTCCCTTGGGGATTGGGAGGAAAGTCTCTTGATAGGGAGTAGCCATACAGCCCATACTCTGTCCTTTCTTAGGGGGAATTTTTTTTAGGTAGGTTGAGAACCTACTGCTGCTATCACTGTTGCAACTGAACCAATTAGAGTTCAGTACTTAATTGGGGAAGACAATAGTCTAATAGAAAGGACAGGAATGAATAGAATAAGGGATTGTTTATTGTAGAATATTGTGATTAATATACTATACAGAGAAAGCTATAAGGCCACATGGGGTGTCATGGTGGCATTTTCCATGTAAGGTTCAAAGCCAAGGAATAACTTTTCTGGGATCAGCAGGTCAAATTGGTAGCACTCCTAATTAGGAGAAAGTGCCCACATTTGATGCTGTCTTTAGATTGGTCCATATTGTGAGATACGTCAAGGGTCGGCTCTTTGAGCGCCCCCCTGTGTATTATAAGATACAATAGCAGGCAGGGATGGAGACTTGCTTGCAACAGCATTTTAAGATGACTCTTGATTGCATATATTATCATCCTCTTCTCACTATCATTGATATCTTTATACAACAGGAATAGAAACTCTTCGTTGGCAAACTCCACTTGATCATCAATGACTAAATTCCTTACTATTTTCAAATTATTGGCTGGGATTGAATAATCTTTTCTTTTGTTGGTTATGAACCTGATAAGTTGCTGATATATTTGGACCATTGATTTCTGGGGATTATTGAGATTTGATAAGGCATGGGTGGCTATGTCTGAGGAGGAAATATTTTTTCAATAAGATGTTGGTTGTAAGGTACCACTTCATTTGAAACTTGAACAGATCTTTTAGAGGAGGATGTGCATGGTCTTCAGGCAGAGTTTTAAGGAATTCAAACATGTTAGTTACAACCATTGATAAGCGCCCTTTATTCTCACACTTGAACTGTTTAAGGGAACTAGATCTGAAAACATTGTTATTGTAGAAGTAGAATCCCTCATATACAACATCTGGCCTCTCCTGGGCAGTCATCATGAAGAATAATTTTGAAAGCCCATCAGAGATGGTGAAATTTCAATCTTTTTCACAGAAGTTTTATATTTTCTCTGGCATAAAGCCAGATCATTCTTCTTAACCCACAATTTGCTCAATTCTTTCTTTATTAGAGTTGAAGTTGAGGTCAGGATGGGGATTTGGGTGGTCTTGAGAGATTATTTTCCTTGTTCTGAGTATCCTCTTCCTTTAAAGCTTCTTTTTATCATTCTTTGGTGCTTTTATTGAGTTTCTTGACAGGTACCCTTTGCAATATCTTCTTTATTTCTCTTATCCTTCTTTGTCTTTTGGCTTTGATGGGAGTGTCATCACTGGCACTATTGTAGAATGACCTGTCTGAGGAGCTGCTGTTGGATCTATCTGATTGTACTTTAGAAGATTTTCTGGCTTCTTTATTTTAGGTACTGATTTCCTTGTCCTTGTTGGCTGACTTGAAGTGTTTCTTGTGAGCCTATTGTATCAAAACTATTTGTAAATATATAGAAGTTAAAAAATTGATTTTTTAGTTATTTTTTGCTTTTATTATGCATACTTTTTATTGTTTTTTATTTGTCAGGGCCCAGAATGCCCTATACAATCAGTTAGTCTGCCTGGGGATAAAAACCCAACTGTGTGAAAAGCATTATCAACTGTCTTCCTAGAAGGAAAATTTCTCTTTCTGACTGCAAATGGCCAGGGGGTTGCAAGGCCCACGTGTCACAAAGCCCTGGCATTGAAATAAAACATAAAATTGGATCCCTTTGCTATCAGGAAATTGTAAATTGGGAAAGCAATTATTTGATTGTGCAATTGGGCGCTCAATTGCTTGAATGTTCTAATAATAGCTGTGTTATCTCAGCATGCTGCAGCTAAACCCATGGCCATGAAGAACTGGACAATGCTCTCCCCCAGGTCCTAGCGTGCAGTTTCCAAGCCATTTTTCAAGTAACACTGAAAATGATACCACCAGGCCTCTGGTGGCACAAAAGGCCAAGTATTCATCAGTAAGTATAAAAGTAGTGAGGAGGAGAAGCCTTCCTCACTGTTGACATCTTAAAATAAACAACTTTATGCCCAGAACTGTAAGAGAGGGGAGCTAGACTAACTAAGTCCAGCTCCCATACTGGCAAGATAAACCACCAGGATGCCATCCAGTGAACTATAGGAAGGGCCGCTCTAAAGGGAGACCAAAGGGAGGATGCTGGTGAAAACTGTGGAAGTAAGCATCCAAACCCATTAACAGCAGGCCAGATAGCAACCAGGGGGTACACAAAGGAGGCTGCTCTAGCGCTTTTGCTGTCTCATTGGGAACTGGCACCTCCTGCTCCAGCAGGGGTGTTGCAGATTGAATGGATTAGACATTAAGTTGTCCATCTAGGAATTGAGCAACAGAACAATTGCGCAATTGCACTATTGCATCCTGGTTTTACTAGGGATAAAGACGTTTAAAACGCCTCTAAAACGGGTGTTCAATTTGCCTTTTAAATGTGCACAAGGCACGGGCTTTACTTCTGGGATTATAAATAGAACAACAAAGTTATTTATATCTACCTCCTTAAGGAAAGCCGTGTGAAAGCAGTTGTTCTCTTGCGCAGGACTTTTAGCTGTGCCAATCCACTCTCCTCCATTAGGGAAGTCCTTCTGTCTGTGCCTCCCTGCCCCTGGTGGCAATTCCCCCGCCTCACACTATACAAGTGCAATATTATCTAAATAAACACTAGTTTTATCTTATTATCTTCTTATATTCTTCTGTCCTTACCCAGGATGTCACTATACCACAACAGGTATAGTATTAAGATAAAGAAGTAGTAGACTAACTATTTGTAGAAATCAGCACCCAGGCTGCATATTTTACGACAAGGGGGGAGGGGAGGCTCGGAATATTTAAATGCAGGGGAGGGATCAGAACCAGGATTGGGGGAGTAAAAATCAAGGTTGTCACAGTGAGACTCTTGACCAATACTTCTCTAGAGGAAAGAAGATTGCTTGCTCTGCCAGGAATATCTTCCAGGAGATATAGAAGTCTGGTGAGGCTGTCACCCACAAGACAAGCAGAGGAGGAGATTCTACCCCAGAGGTCTAGAGAGGCGGTATGGATAAAGAACAGAGCTGGTGCCACAGAAAACACAATAAACTTGAGCACTAGGAGTATCATTTATGAAATCTCCAAGAAATTTGGAGTACTTTGGTAGTGATTTTGGGTCTCAAACTATTATTAGGGCGTTTTTCCTGAGTAGTGATTGAAAAGGAAACAGGCAGGGAGCTCTGTATGCCTTGTGCAACTTGAGGGGAACTTTGGAGGGCTTTAACATTGAAAAATATCAAACCAGGTTCAAAAAAAGCTAAACCCAGAAAATTTCAAGGTAAAACTAGAAAAATATACTAATTCTAACTGGATAATCAGGTTTGAAGTCCAACTTTGAAAGCAAAAGCAGGAAGTTATGTACTTAAACCTAACATCAAGCTTAGTGGTTTTTGATGCAGCAAAAAACCAAGTGATCAAGAGCAGGTAAATAAGTATAGAGTTATTAATAACAGTCTCAAAATCTTTTAGAACTTGATAAAAGTCCAAAAATAAACACAGAAAATTAGTGGAACTTCTAAAATTTATTGTGGATAAAGAGTGAACAAGCAGGGAAATTTTTGTTCCTTTTCTTGGTTTAAGGGATGGGAGTGGAAACCAAAAGGTCACCTGACCGGCCTTGTATCTAATTGGCCATAGAAGAATTTTGCCAGAAAATTTCAGGGGGTTGGATGGTTCTTCAATAATTTCCAGTTCAGCCTCTGATTGGCCAGTGATTAAGGAGTACTTCAGGGGATCATTAATTCCAGTTTGAATGGAAATTGATGATTTGGCAGAGTTGGTCCTGATTGGTTACTCTTCATCTGTTTTAAATGGGGACAAAACCAAGCCAAAAAGTAGTCCAAATTGATCAGGGATTCTTCCCAAATAGGAACAAATCTGAGCATCAGTTTTAAGAAAGTAACAATGTCAAAGCCCCAGGTGGGAATCAAACCTGCACCCAGCTGCCAGGTGAGGCAAGCAGGTGCAGGGGATTTTCCTGCACCTGGATTTGCTTTGATAAGCAAAAATCCTGGTGCAGGAATCACTCCCACCCTCTTTTTAGTAATTTGGGGTTCCCAATTGGGAACCCCTTTTTTAATCAAGTTCTTTTGCCTCAGGAATTCCTGTCAAGCCAGTCCCAAAATGGCAATCAAATTGAAAAAGACTCCATGACCCCTGCAGCCAAACCTGCCAGAACCAATGACTAGTCAGGACAAGATGGGTCCCCAAAAAGCCAAACAAATGTTCCTGAAGACCCCAAAAATAACCATAAAGGAGCCAACTAATCAGCAGAACCTGTGATGCCAAGCCATGCCATACAGATAGAACCAGAAGAATGCCCAGAGGCCCTTGTATGTAAGTAAGTATATAAATCAGAAGCTCCTGAAAAAGTCATGTATTGTCATCTTTACCAATAAAGTTGTTATGAACCTTTGGTTCACCAATCTGTTTCCATACTTATTTTTGATACTCTTTCATATGCAAACACCAAAGCACCAGTATCCGTCCTCAGGGATAGATAGCCAGACTTCAGTTGATAAAACCAAAGACTTTGACTACTATAACCCACCCAACACTCTGTTTAGCCCTGTGCATTTCACTTATTATCCTCCCAACCCTGATCATAAACCCTGGACCTTGGAAGACTTGCAGTGGTACACGCCCAAACGCCCCCAAGTACTCTACCAAATTGTCTGTGACGGCAGAGAAATCACTATATACCCTTTGATCTTCAACAGGAAATACAACAACCCTGCTGCTTACCTGGTCCCCATGAAACCACCCCCAACGCCAAAACCAACCATCTCAACTCCATCCACTTCTGATGCCACTGGCCAGAGTAGTCAATTCATGGGGGTGCTTTATCTGATGCTCACAGGATTGATCAACCTGCCTTACCAGCGGCCGGACCTTGGGTCATAGCTGAAAGCCTTTTCCTAATTGGTAAAGTTAGGTCCCATCATCTGGTGGGCCATGTCAGTACCTGCATCAACTCCTCCCTCATCTGCTGGAGCTCCACAGTACTCCTGATATCCTGAAAATCAGCAGATACCACCTGAGAAGGATATACTAGTAAAAATCTTTTGTCAATTGTGTGAGCTAAATCCTCAAGGGAATTAAGAGGTTCAGCTTGATTCTGAGCAGTTCTCTTTGTAAATCAAAGGAATTGTTGCAATATCTTCAATTACTCTCTCTCTGGGAAGTAAAGCCCCCAGTAGTTCACCAAATGAGTCACCAAATGGCTCACCAACTAACCATTAAGTTGGTGGCACTACTATCATTTGGCCATCTATTACAGGGATCAAACAATCCATATCCTAAGCGGAACACAATTTGAATAAACCTTGTGACTTAAGAGGAACATTACTCAGATAAGCTGCATGACTTCTATGACGTACATGGACAGCATGTGGCTTTCCATGATACTATATATATTCCCATATTCTTATCCAATAAAGTATCATTCTCTTTATAATTTTCCCCTTTATCTTGTTTATTATACTTCCTATAAGTATATACACAACATTGGTAGCACAGGTAGGTCATCCACACTTATGCAACTTTAAGGAAAAATTCCTCCTCAGAAAAGAATCTAACAAATGGCCCTCCCCTCATACTGGAGAGATTACAAAGAAGGACAAGACGTCTCTACAGGTTTTTCCATATTCAACAACAACCTTGTCACCACCAAACAGTAAAATCTTCTCCACACTTGTAAACTCCTAAACCCACCTCCAACTGCTAAAAGCCCAAATCCACCTAAGATACCTAACATCATATTTCAACATCTGCACTCAACAGAAATTGTGACGTTTGTAGTATTACTCCAGGAGAACGCCAACCTATGAATCAACAGCACCCAAAGCAAATGAACACAATTGGGCTATCCCCAGAGACTATGGGCTAGCAAAGTGGCCTTTTTGTCACAGGAACCACCTCATGTTTTGTAAGCAAGTGGCTCAAAAAACACCCTGATCAGAATGAGAACTGGGAAATTTTCAAAGCTGCCTTACTCAAAAAGTTCTCCATGAAAGACTCCAACATGGTGATCACAACAGAACTCAGAGCCTTTAACATGACAGGTAAAATTGAGGAGTACATTGAAGGCTACAAAAGCCTATGTTATTGGGCTCCCAACACTATCAACTTTGATGAACCCAGGTCATGCTTAGACTTCTACAATGGCCTCCCCACATACATTAGACATCAGTTTGACATGACCTGCTGTAAGAACCTCAAATATGTATTTTTGAAAGGAAAACACGCAGCTCAAAAGTCTGACAACCTACATGCAACAAACAAACGCAAGGAAAGTCCTACAGCTAAGAAGGACCCTTGCCCTAATAAAAAGAACAAATGGGATAATAATACCTATCCTTGCAACGGAAATTGAACTGCACAAGCCAACCAGGCAAGCATCAAAGATATCAACAAGGAGGGAAAAACTCAGGGGAGTGCTTAGGTGAGCTGCCCTCCCCCAATCTACAAGACTTGTACAAGGACCAAGATGTGGATTCAATCACCATGATCCAAGTACCCTCCAGCAACCCTCTACTGTTTGCCGCCCAAACCGCAAATAAACTCCTCACTTACCCTTTCTGTTTTTGCAGATATCAGGGTATCACACTATTTGACACTGGAGAAGATCAATATCTTAGCAACAAGAAATTTGCTGACCTCATGAAACTACCTACCACCTGAAGCAGTATCAAAAGAGTTATCATGGCAGACAACAGGAGCACACCAGTCACCTAGGAAGTGAAACCTTTCTGCGCTCAAATTGGAGACATAAAAACTAAGCTCAGTGGCCTTATTATACCAATTCTCAAGTATGATGTTATACTTGGTGTGGATTGGATGAGAAAGACCAAACCTCATATTGACTGGGATAGCGCTACCCTCATCATACAACAAGGCAAGGTGCATTATCATATCTACTCAACTCATCTTGATACATTTATGAGAGACCACATGTTTATGAAAATCATGGAAACAGAAGAGGAAACTGACCCCAGCAAAATCAATTGGAACCCCTGTACATATGAGGTTATCCACTTCAAAAATATGGAAACCAGATGTGAGAAAGACTACATCCGATATCAGCTGGACAGTGAATTCCCTTCTGTCTTCCAAGAAGCCTTACCAGGTTTACCACCCAACTGTGACATACAACACAAAATTAATCTCAAAGGAAGTATACCAAAAGCACATCCTATCTATTGCCTCATTCCCCAGGAAGACAATGCTTTGAAAGCCTATCTGGACAAAGCCCTCAAAAAAGGCCTCATTTGACCCTCAAAATTGCCTTTTGGTGTTACTGTCTTCTTTGTGGCAGAGAAAGACAGAGGACTCTGACTAGTCACAGACTATAGGACGCTAAACAAGGTCACAATTAAGAACAGGTATCCCCTGCCCCTATTGATGACCTTTTTGAGGCCCTGGGGGTCAAAATCTTCACAAAAATTGACTTGACAGCAGGCTATCATCAAATTTGTGTGAAACTGAAGATATCCTAAAGACCGTGTTCAGAACCAAATAAAGGTTCTTTGAATGTGTTGTTTTCAATTTCAGTATGATAAATGCTCCCAGCACCTTTGTGACTTTCATGAACAAGGTTTTCAAAGAACACACCAAAAAACAAGCAATCATCTACCTGGACAACATAATCATCTACAGCAAACCTTAAAGCAACACTAGGAAGAGGTCTGCCTGGTTCTCTTCACCCTCAAAGAAAATAAACTCATTGCCAAACCATAAAAGTATGACTTATTGTCTGAACTGCCATTCCTTGACCACATTATCAGCAAAGGACATAATCCAACCAGACCCAGAAAAGATACATGCCATAAACAAAATGCCAGCCCCCAGAAATAAAAGTGAACTCCGTACCTTCCTAGACATGGTAGCCTATGTTAGAAGATTCATCCCTGACTGGGGTGCTCTGAATGCCCCTGTCAGCCATTATAGGCAAAAAAACCAAGTTTGTGTGGACACCACTACAAGACCAACACTTCTGCCAATTAAAAAAATGTATGGTAACTGCCCCTATCCTCCAATATCCAAATTGTGAGGGAATATATGAGTTGGAAACCAATACATCTGACTACGCCATAGGAGGGGTACTCCATATCCAGACAGCAGAAAAGGACTTCCTTCCTGTGGCTTACAAGTCAAGGAAGCTATCTGATAGCAAAAAAGGTACCCCATACACAATAAGAAATTGGTAGCTATTGTGCACTGCCTCATGAAATGGCAATATTATCTAAAAGGTGCCTAAACGTTCAAGGTCCTTAACAATCACAAATCATTAATATTCTTCAAGATACAACAACATTTGTCAAGAAGACAAGCCAAATGAATGAGAATCATACAGAGATATCCAATTCAAATCAAATACAAGCCAGGCAAGGAAATACTTACTGCAGACACCCTATCAAGGCTATATTGTAAACATGTTCTATGCACTGATGGGGACCCTGATTAGCCCATGTTGATCATGGGGAATCTCCAAGAAGGTTTCCAACCTGGTACCCCAATGGACATCCAAGTGAAGGTTCTTAAGAACAAACATCTGTTCAAAAATGTATATGACACACTACACCAAATACTCTCAAATGGTGACACTGTACCTTACATCCCAACAACGCAAAAGATTGAAACAATCCTCTGATATCACAGAGAGCTAGGAAACACCTGTAGCAGAAGCTTGCAAAAATACCTAAGACACGCTACTGGTGGCTCATCATGCTAGATGATATCAAAAAAGTACTGGAACAATGCAAAGTCTGTGAGAAGTACGCCTGAACTAAGGCACCACCAAGTCAGTTGTACCCGTATCCATCACACAACCCTTCAAGATGTGGTCACTGGATATTGTGGGACTAATGCCTGGCAAAAAAGGCAAAAATTACATCATAAAAGCTATCAGCTATGCAATCAGATGGCCTGTGGCACAATCCACAAAAGAACACAAAGGCAATAATGTGAGACAATTTACTGGGAAAGAAATCATAGCTAAGTTTGGGAACCTGACCTCCTGATCACAGACTGAGACATCAAACTTAAGGCCATTTACACCAATATCTGCCTCAACAAAAATGGAATAAGACACATCACAGCCAGCCTGTATCACCCACAAGCAAATGAAAAAGTAGAACAACTAAATGGCTTACTAGTGAAAGAACTCAGCAAGTTATCTGCTAACAATCCAAAAGCCTGGGTTGAAATGCTGCCAACACCACTCATGGTATGCAGAACATGAGTCAACGGCAACACAGGCAAAAGCCTGTATGAACTTGTCTATGGGCAAAAGCCTGCTATTTTTAGTACAAACACAGGACCACAATTATCTCTGTCAAAAAGGGTGCCAGACAAAAGTAATCCCAACGTGCAGCATGCTAGGAAAGACCAGGAAGACTTGGAACAAAAAAGGGTTGAGAGAGAGGCAATCCCACTGCAGCAAGAAAGATTCCAAGTTGGGAACAAATCTGGGTTGTCAACCACAATCAGCATAATTTAGACTCAGGGTTACGTAGGCCAGGCATTGTCATGGAGGTCAAACCCAACAATACCTACCTTGTCAAGGGAAGTGTTGCACAAACTGAATTAAAACTCATGTACCATGACCAACTCTGCCTATGTAAAGCAATACCAGCACAACACAATTCCAGACTCACTGTTCCCAACGCCAAACTAGATTAGTACCAAGCCTGTATCCCTGACACTCTTAAAAAAATCCTAAGGTTCCACCTTTCAGCACCCCCAGGGAGAGATGTTGCAACATCTTTGATTACTCCCTCTCTGGGAATTAACGCCCCAAGTAGCTCACCAAATGAGTCACTGAATGCTCACCAACCAACCATTAAGTCAGTGGCACTACTATCATTTGGCCATCCATTACAGGGATCAAAAAATCCAGACCCTAATTGGAACACAACTTGAATAAGCCTTGTGACTTAAGAGGAACATTACTCAGATAAGCCCCATGAGTCCCATGACGTACATGGACAGTATATGACTTTCCATGATACTATATATATTTCCATATCCATATCCAATAAAGTATCATTCTCTCCTTAATTTTCCTATTTATCTTGTTTATTATACTTCCTAGAAGTATATACATGACAGAAGATTGTCCTATCCAAGGCTAAAGGGAAGTAACTTTACAAGAACCCATTTTTTTCTTTCAGAAACCATATATTTTTGCACCAATATAATCATTATGCTTGCATCTATTTTTGAATCCACTACACAATACAACCACAGCTATCTGTTCCCTCCTGGTTCTGCTCCTGTCCATTTGGTTAAGCCACCTTGTGCCATTGACATGTAGTTCTTCCACCCTCATCACCTGGATCTTCCTCCTGGTCATTCCAAAGGCCTTATTCCAACAATCATGAAGGAAATCCCCTCTAATCCCCCTTGCCCAGCGCACCTCCTGCCCAAGACTTCAGTAAGTTGGGTTTTGTCTACATTACAGTATTGGGGTTGGCTAACCAGGTTGCGCCCCATACTGGAAGTTAGCACCCTCTTGCCACTGCTGTGAATTATATATTCAGGAACATGCCAATTGTGTACATGGCCTTTCAGGCCCAGCCTGCATCCCCTGTGGGAGTCCAGCCCAACTCTGGTATGAGCTGTGGCATTATTTGTCTTATTTTACTTGGATTTTTTTGTTGTCACAGGTTCAATATCAAAAGTTATAGTGCCTCTTGTAGCCTCAAAAGTTGAAGTTTTGAGGATAAATTTGGTTGATGATTTCTGGGTAATATTATAAGTTATTTTAATAAATTCAAGAGGGTTTTTAGAAGTTGTTTATAGTAGATCCCCGAGGGTTATATTGGGTGGCTTTGGTTTTTGATTAGTTAGGCTTTATAAAGCTTATTTGGATCTTAAAATAAATTTCAAATATTTTTGGCCAAACTTTGCTGTTGATATAAATTGGTCCAATATTTTACTAGTCTAAAAACCCTTATCTGTCTACAGATTTTGAGGCTCAGAGGAGTTAATTTGGCAACAGTGGCAAACTCAACTGTAGGAATGAAATAGTGAGAATTCAAAAGTGAGAATCTAAAAGTGGCCATGTCAAAACTTTTTAAATTTCAAAATAAAATTAAAACACCTTATCTGGAACTAAAAATTATTATGGTCATATAAAATACTTTTTATTCATTCTTTTAACTAAAAAATTTAAGAAATATTAGCTAGTTTATTATAAAAAGACATTTTGAAAATTTAAAAAAGGTTGACTTGGTCACTTTTTGATTCTCACTTTTTACTTCTCACTTTTTCATTCCTACAGTTAAGTTTTCTACTGTTGTGTTAATTCCTATAAATTGATAGAAAGCACCCAGGAAAAGCAAAGCACATTAAGTTAGAACCCAAAAACATAGTGTTTGGACCCTATTAATTGAGCTTTAATTAATGAAATTTATTATTAGTATTAGAATGATGCTATTAATTGATAATAAAATTCTGTAAATTCAGAACCTAAACTTAAAAATGCAGGATTGTTGTTGTGTTTGGCTCCAGGGAACAACATCCTGGAGGACACAACGGGAAATCTTTATTACAAAAGATTTGAGGTTCAAAGCTTAATTTCCTGTTAAACGAGATGTAAAAGTCCTTTTGGCAGAAAGGACAGGAAAAGCTTGAAGATTATAAAAGCCAACGCAAATGTGGATAAACTTAATCTTTATTGGGAATGAAGATTCTACTTTAAATAGTTGACAAGAAGCAGGGATCACTCAATAGGAAGACAGAGTGGCTGAGGGGGTCACGCTGGGATGAGGTCATACCAGGATCAACCACAGAAAGGTACAATAATTTGGAATGGGTGGATATTAAACCAGACCCATTTGCAGAAGGCAAGGAATTTCCAAACTCGAAGGTGAAACCAGTCAAATCTTTGCAACTATCAATATTTGAAGGGCAAATCAAAATAGCATTAATAGTGCAATTTACGACATCTCCCCCCTCAAGATTAGACAGAGGGAGTTGATACTTGCAAAGGAATTTAGAGTGGACGCGGGCAAAGGGACGGCCAGACAATAGTAGCTTCACAGTGTATTTGACGCCTTTTTTGAAGGTAACCTCACAAGGCCCAACCCAGAGGGAATCCAACTTGTGGGCTCTACCACCTGTACAATTCTGGTAGTAGAGAACTAGATTGCCTACTTGGTATTTGGGGAGAGGGGCTCTAGCAGCATTGGACGGAGAGAGCTCCAAAGTCTTAACCTTATAAGCAGTGGAGTAGGCAGTTGCCTGGATGTCAATGATACAGTTGGTTAGGTCTTTCACGTGGGTCTCAGGATTTGCAGATGTATCATACTCAATCAGAGGAGGTCCCAAGATTGAGGGGGTAGTGGCCTCACGTCCATAAAGCATAGCAAAAGGGGATTGATCAGTCAACCAATGTCTACTAAGGCGGTAGGCAAAGAGGGCGGCAGGGAGGAACATGTCCCAATTGGCAGCGTCAGAGAGCGTGAGTTTTCTCATGATAGATACTAGGGTGTAGTTTGCTTGTTTGACAGTTCCATTGGTGGAGGAATTATATGGTGCAGAGAACAACTGGTGAGTCCCCATAGCTTCATCAATAGAGGTGATGAGGCAAGCATTAAAATTGGTGCCATTGTTGGAGAGCAGGACTTGAGGGCAGCCATGTCAATAGAAGATATCTTGCAGCAAGAAAGTAGCTGTGGTCCTAGCCATTATATCTTTTGTTGCTCTGGCTTCAACCCATTTGCTAAAGTGATCTATAGCAACCAAAATAAACCAACATCCCAACCTAGAACAGGGGAAGGGCCCAACAGCATCAATACTCACCGTATGGAAGTCATGTTTTGGAGGGATGAGTTGGAACTGGTGTTGGGAAGGACGAGGACGTTGGAGTTGACAAGAATGGCAGGAGGCAAGGACATCAGGGATCAAGAGGCGCATGTTTTCCCAGTGGAAGTTTTTGCATAACCATTCATGAGTCTTGGCTAGGCCTCCATGGCCAGTGTCAATGTGAGCTTGGAGGATGATGGCTATCCTCATACTAGGGAAAATGTAAGGTAGGTAGTCATTGTTAACCTTCTTGAAGAGTTGTCTATCACAAATTATGGTGTCCTTGGATAGCGTCTGTAGAGCTAGGCGGATATCTTTGGGCTCAGTGGTCCAAGAGTCAGGATACCCTATTAGCTCATATAGTCAATCAGCATCAGCGGGGTGGATAGCCAGGATTGGCATCCTTGACAGGCTATCAGCATTCTGATGTTGGGCCCCAGGGCGGTGTACCACAGTGAAATCATACCCTTGCAGACGTAGAGCCCAACAAGCTAACTGACCTTCAGGTTCCTTTAGCTGTTGTAACCACTTGAGAGAGGAGTGATCAGTGACTACCATGAAATGGGTTCCATAGATGTAATGCCAAAACTGCTTCACTGCATGTAGCACAGCCAAACATTCCTTCTTGATAAGACTGTAGTTCTTTTTGTACTTATTAAGGACCCTTGATGAGTAGACTACAGGTTGATCTACACCTTCATTGTCAAGTTGGGCAAGGATAGCACCCACAGTTACTCTACTAGCGTTGGTATACAAGATGAACTATTTATCATGATCAGGATAGACTAAGATAGGATCCTCCTTGAGCTTGGACTTCAGCGCTTTGAATGCTTGTTGCTGGCTGTCAGTCCACTCAAAGGGGACGTTGTAAAGCAGTTGGACAAGGGGTTCACTCAGTTCAGCAAAGTCAGGAATGAATTTTTGGTAGTAGCTCATCATACCAAGGAATACTTGTACCTCTCAAAGGTTTGTGGGAGGTAGCATCTTGTCAATGGCTTCCATCTTGTTATTCATGGGGCGGATTCCAGTCTGAGTGACTTCATGTCCTAGAAACTCAAGATGTTCCTTGAAGAAAGAGCATTTGGAGGGTTTGAGTTTCAGGCCAGCTTCACAGATCTTGACAAAAACAGCCTTGAGATGCTCCAAGTGATCAGTAAAGGTAGCACTGAATACAGTAATATCATCAAGATACACAAGGACACAAGAGAGTTTTAGGTCTTGTAAGATGGAGTCCATAGCCCGCTGAAATGTGGCAGGGGCATCACATAGTCCCTGGGGCATACAAGTGGGTTCAAAGAGGCCCTCTGACATGATGAGCGCAGCCTTTTCTCAATATTCAGGTGATAGGTCAACCTGCCAGTATCCCAAAGCCAGATCCATAGCAGAGAAAAACTTGGAACCACCCAGCCGTCTGAGAGCATTGTCAATTCTGGGCAAGGGGTATGAATCTTTCTTAGTGAAAGAGTTCAGGCGGCAATAATCCATTACAATGTGGTGTCCTCCATCTTTCTTCTTGAGGATCAGTAACAGGGAAGCCCAAGGACTTTGGGAAGGAGCCAGTAACCCAGCGTCCAGAAGCTTCTTGAGTTCTTTAGACACCTGAGCATCTTCCACCCTACTACGGCGGTATGGTTTAGCACAAAAAGGAGGCACATCCCCAGTATCAATCTGATGGATGACTCCTTTAGCTAGGCCATAGTTTGTAGGCCCAGAGGCAAAGATGTCACTGAACTGATTGAGTAGGTCCAATATGTCCTTTTGTTGAACAGGAGACAATTGGGGGAAATCAGCAGCAGTGAACAAGGAGAGAACTTGTGGATCATATTCAGGTAGGTTGAAATCACTGAAAGTTCCAAAGGGGTAGAGGAAAGATACTTTTTCTGCTCCAAGTACACAACCATGACCTACAACCTGGCCTCTGGTTACTTGCATGGGCAGGGCTGTCAGATTAGCAAGCAGTAATCACACGGGTTCTTTGTGAGTTTGGTCCAAAATCCCCGGACATGGGCAGGGCTTGGTACAACTTAAGGATTCAGGTGAGTAAAGCTCCAAGAAGGACTTTTCAGGCAGCTCATAGGAAATCTGGGAGTTGATCACCACTTGAGAGCCCGGGGGGATGGTGATAGCAGCTGGCGCCAGCAGAGGTACCTCTTCTTCTGCAGGGCAGGAAGGAGGAGGGGTACACATGTTAGAGGAGTGAGTCCTATACTTGAGGGAGAAAATACCCGTGGGGTACTCAAGCACACAAGTTTTAAGACGCTTGCCTGGAAGGCGCGGAGGTTCCTCAAAAATCAAAGGAACTTCATATCCCAAGAGCAAAAAGTATCCATCTCGTAAGTTTACAATTCCGTTATATTCACGGAGGAACTGAGTACCAACCAAGAGGTCATAGCTTTTGTTCTCTAGGACCACAGCAGGGGAGGCAATAAGGAGCTTCCCAAACCTCATGGGTAGAGCAGAGTAGGCACCAATGGCTTGAGTTTGGGCCATGCCAGCTGTGCCATACAACTGTGTGTAGTTGAGGTCAGGGGCCAACTTAAGTTTCTTCATTAGCTTGGACAAAACCACGTTGACAGGGGAACCTGTGTCCAAGATGGCCTTGATTTTGACCTTTTGGATTGATACTTCCACATGGGTTGTATCTTTCCCAAAGGGAGGCAAGACTTCCAGCACATCTTTTGCAGCCTCTAGCTCCTTTTCCCATTTGGCCAGCATACACTGTAACGCAGGGATTTCCTTATACACAGTCTGTAGTGGAAGGGACATGGTTATGTTGTGGAAAAGAGCTTCAGCTAACTCTGCTGCTTCTTCAGAGGAGTCAACCAAGACGGGAGGTTGATGGGCTTGAGCTAGGTAAGGGCGAGCCACCATGGACTTAGCTTCACTTGGGGGTACCTGGGAAGTGGTGGTAGCCTTCCCAGAGCAAAGCTTGTAGGGTACAGGGATAGTTTCCAGAACAGCCAGGACGGAGTAGCCATAACTATCAGAGTCTTCACTATCAGAATTGTCAGGCTCTGAATCTCTGGAGAGGTTGTGAAACAGGTGAAGGATAGTTGGGCCAGAGGAGGAGGGAGCTTCCTCATCAGACAGAGGATCAGGGGGAGACAGGGGAGATTGGTCAGCAGAGAGTGTCTCCGTGTCTAAGCTGACCTCTCTTTTCCTGCCTGTTCCTTGGTATTGCAACCTTCCACTTGAGGATTAGTGCAAAAGCGCAAATGGTGTCCAATCTGGCCACAGTTATGATAGCCCTGTCTCTTAGCCTGCCTACCAGTACCCAGAGTCATAATGTGCGGCGTACGAGAGGTGGTCCCAGCATTACTGGCTTTGTTCTCACGCATCATTGTACCTCCATGAGTTAAATGCATGTCTTGTAAGAGTGTCTTAATACTCTTCATGGAAGTGAGTGAAGCCTTGTGTGCCTTAAAGTGTAGGCATAGAAGCTGGTTCACCTTCAAAGCGTTTGAACAAGCCGTGTAGGCCTCTTGGGGAGTCAACTGTCAACTAGTAATTAACTTTTGGCCTTCAATGTAGAAACAATCTGAAAACTCAGCCAGGGTCTCCTTGGGTTTGAAAGCAATATGCATAAATGCATCCTTCTTGACTTCCAATCTGAAGTCTCCTCCAAACTCTTCAATAAGGAGGCGCTTCATATCCTCCCAGGTGACAATAGAAGGGAGCTCAGGGACCACAACTTCCTGGCAAGTGGGATGGAGGCAGGTAAGGGTGTGTTCCTTCTTGAGTTTTTCAGTAGCCCTACGCATTGTAGTTTTGTAAATGGTCAGAAAAGAAGCAATGGTAGAGGTCTTGTGATCAAATATCTGCATGAAAGTTGGCTTATCATTTGGGTCAATGGACAAAGACAAGGACTGGCTGTTCTCACCAGGGTTGAGGACATTAATGTGAGGGCTGCTCTCAAATTCGGATTCAGCAGTAGGTTGTCTATACCAGAGAAGTCAAAGGCTTTCCTCTAAAGTGTCCAAGGTAGAGCTATTCTGCCCAATAATGTCTTGGGCAGCTGTGGCAGCAGTCCCAAATTCATCAATCTTGATTTGTTGTACTGCCAAGGTGCCAGCAATCCCATTAACATGAGTAGCCAGGGAGGTGGCCTGAGTGACCAAGGGGGCGACTTGTCCATTTAGAGTCTCTGTAAAGTGGGAGAGGTTTTGGACCTCTCTTTCTAACGCGTCTTGCCTATCAGCTACATCATTTGTTACTTTAGCAAGTTGATCTAGAGCACGCGCACAGTAGACCTGGGGTTGACCTTCTAAGCCAGGGCAACAACCATGATTGTCATGAGCGGGAGTATTAACAACTTCACTTTCTTCTTCATCTTCAAATTCAGATGACAAACCTTCAGAATTAGAGAGGTGCTGTCTTAAGTACTTGATTTCACCTTGTAGAGTAGCCACCTGATCAGTGAGGGAGGCAAAACAAGGGTCAGGAATAGGTTTGACTGGAGGGGGGAGGTTGCACAGAAGCTTGGCTTCTAGTGATAGCCTTGAGCTCGGCGATGGCCTCCCATACTTTGGTTTTGAAATCAGAAGGGGTCCCAACAGGAGGAGCGGGAGGAGTCACCTCAATAGAAGCCACCCAATTGTCCACATAAGTTTGCACTTGGTATAGAGTGTTGCCTATTGCAGTCTTATCCAGACCGTATTGATGCTGCAGGTGGCGGCCCCAAGTATCAACATGAGCTCCTATCAATTCAAGTTGTGAGTTGATATGCTCTCTGAATTAATTTAGTTCACTAACCAGAGTCTCAAAATCCTGAAAATGGTTAAACAGAAAAGCCTCAATTTTCTCACGCCAGGCTGCCTGATGCTCATCCAATTTGCATAGTTGATCCTTTATGCATCCAGGGAGCAAGGAATGAAGGGAATTCAGGGAGGTGGTTAAATACTTCTGTGACGCCAACGAGTCGCGCTGGTTGTCAGAAATACAAGCAAAGAGACTATGTGACCATTCTTGGTAGGCCATATTCTGAGCATGATTATTTGAGACAGCAGAGGCTACTGCATCTAGCAGTTGATTCTGGGATCCCAAGGCAAGTTGGTGGTGGACTAGGGCAGGTTGGATGAACTGGTTAACCAACACACCAATAGTATCCATGGATTCCATCAACACGGGGGGAGACCAAAGTCCAAAAGGAAGGAGTACAGGTCTTTGGAGGCGTACCTGGGACGGAGGCCAGGGATAGAGTGCATGGCTACTGTGCCAGAATGAAGAAGGGAGCAGGCGGCAGCACAAGCTTGCTCATAGTTGAGAGAGAAAGCAGGAAGGGGGCCCACAAGGGCCCAGGAGACAGAACCAATAGCATAGGATTTGCAGGAGCATCAGGGATGTCTTCTTCTAGAGGGGGACTAGAAACTTTGGGTTGATCTGGTACTTCAGAAACAAAGGGAGAGGGACCAGAGAATGCGTGTGCGAACAGGGTAACCAAGGGGCTTGCAGCCCCTGTAGTGAGCACCATTTTGTCGTGTTTGGCTCCAGGGGACGACATCCTGGAGGACACGGCGGGAAATCTTTATTACAAAAGATTTGAGGTTCAAAGCTTAATTTCCTGGAAAACGAGGTGTAAAAGTCCTTTTGGCAGAAAGGACATGAAAAGCTTGAAGATTATAAAAGCCAACGCAAATGTGGATAAACTTAATCTTTATTGGGAATGAAGATTCTTCTTTAAATAGTAGACAAAGGACGGTGATCACTCAATAGGAAGACAGAGTGGCTGAGGGAGTCACGCTGGGATGAGGTCATACCAGGATCAACCAAAGACAGGTACAATAATCTGGAATGGGTGGATATTGAACCAGACCCATTTGCAGAAGGCAAGGAATTTCCGAACTCGAAGGCAAAACCAGTCAAATCTTCACAACTATCAATATTTGAAGGGCATATCAAAATAGCATTAATAGCACAATTTACAACAATTGTCTAATCCTTGGTCCAATTTTTGAATCACTTTTGCGGGCAACTCAGTTGAGCAGAAAATAAAATATTTAATAAAATCAACCATTTAATTTGCCTTTTTTATTTAAATTGGGAAGTTTTGAATCCCTTGAGCAGATAAATCAACTAACAAAAGACAAAAATTAGCAAACAAATGTGGGATACATGAATCAGAAATGTGAGATTCTAATGTAAAGTTTGAGATTTCCTGCATGTCTAAAAAATTATAGACATCATGTAAAACTTAACAAATCTGAAATTGTGGGATTGTAAAATCCAAGAACCAAATTTCATATCAAAAATGAGGTGAATTCAAAATAAATATAAACTATGGGTGTCTCAAAAAGGATGCAAAGGATCTAGAGTGGATTTGTGCTAATTATTTTAGGAATCATAGGCATTCTCAAAAATCACCCTATTCCATTTTAGGGTGGCTAGAATTTAGATGCTTGATTACAGTAGATTTTAAAAAACGTCAATAATAAAATAGAATTATACATTACAATCTATCTTATCATGTTGTCTTTTACTTGATGTATTGTTAGTTCATTTGCTGTTGATAATGTGCTTGCAATTAATTGGATATCTACACCTCCAGTTGCCTCCGCAACCACAGCTAGTCTCAGGGAGGCGACTTGATTTCCTATTACCAAGGCAACTGGAGGTGAAGCTATCCAATTAATTGCAAGCACATTATCAACAGCAAATTAACTAACAACACATCAAGGAAAAGACAACATGACAAAATAGATTGTAATATATAATTCTATTTTATTATTAGCATTTTTTAAAATCTACTGTAATCAAGTATCCTTAAAAGCAATACATGAATACATAGTGTAGTAAACTGATGGTTTATCTTCCCCCTCCTTTCTTCCTTGAAAAGAAGTTTGATGGTCCCTGGCTATGCTGGGAACCAAAAAACTTTTAAAAAATTTCTGCGTCATCAGGAGGGTAGCTCATATATCATTATATGGTTTTGTGGTTGCTATATTAGTGATTTAGAGTGAAGAATATTGCATCATTTCCAGTTTAGACAATTTTACATTTCACTTAATTTAATGTCTAAACATGGTTGTTGAGATTAGATTTTTCATTTGATTTTATCCAGAGTGAAGCTTCTTGATTTGGGTTGATTTTTCCTAGTTTCTTACTGTACATTAAATTTGGATTCCAGTTCCCTCAATTAATATTTGAGTTTACTAGTGACATTCAAAAGTGATTTGAAATTTGGTTATTGGATTTGAAAATCCCACAATTTCAAAAAATATAGTAAACTTAATTAAAAAGGTTGCTGGATTTGAACGCTTCAAAATTGATTCCAGTTAATTCATTTCATCCATTGGAAATATGCAGTTCAACTTACCTTTTCAAAGTGTCTATGAGTTCCTGCATGTTTAAAAATCCAAATAAAAATACAAAGAATTCAATTTAATTAAAAAATGCTATCCCACAAAAGTGATTCAAAATTTGGACCAAGGATTTGACAATCCCGCATTTTTATGTTTAGGTTCTGAATTTACAGTAAGTCATATTTTATTATATTTTAATGTTAAAGGTATTTGTTTTTATCTTATTGAACCTTGAATAAATATCAAAAGTTAAAATAAAAATAATTAAGGAATGGCATTTTTTATTATCGTGGATTAGATGTCAGCCTGGATTGATCAAGTTTGACAGAAAATCTGCCTGTTTATTAGTTGATATTGAATTTCATTCTGTTTTTGAATTTCCTTTCATTTTCATATAAAAAAATAAACTAAAGGATTGAAATTTAGCCAGATGACGGAAAATGGCCTGTGAAATTTTAAAGAATGATTTTTACCTTAAGTTAAGAATTATTACAACTAAGCTAAACAAAAGAAAAGGGAACCAGAAAATTATTTTAAATGAGTTCCACCAGCCAATTTCCCATAATTTTGACAGAAAAGTGGTTGACAGAACAAAAATTGATGTAGTATCTCCCTGCCCTCAAAGTTTGGGGTATCCTCTACATTTATGAGGATACCACCATGCTGGAGGAAGCGAGCTTGATTGGGTTAACGAGATCTGATTCAGATTAGATAGATTAAGGTGGGTTTAAGTAAGAGGCGATTGTCTTGCATGTTTTAATTGGTTTTTTAAATAATAAAGTAAGAATATTCCAATGGTTGCATCCCCTGATTCAAGTAGCTGAAGGTTGCCTAAGAGTTAACCTTGCTTACCCTTGCACTATTCTAATAAGGATGTCAGTGGAGTAACTGGCGAGATAATATTAATTCTGAATGTATTGATTCTATAAAATTTAAAGTAATATTTATATAATTATCAGAATTCTGAACTAAATAGTGGTAAACATGATAGCTCTAGATATGAGAATAGAGAAAGTGCTGGAATTGGAATTGGGCTCATGTTGTAATTGAAGGTTTGTACTTGATTCAATCCATCAAAATTCACTTTTAGTACCCTTTAAAAACAGCATATCTCTATGAATACTAAGCCAATCATAATGCTGAATGGTTTATTGTAAAGCTACAGATCAGCCCTATATTTCGATGTAATTTATAAAAATATTGAATGGGTTAAAATTTTGTTTCAGTTTTGCTTAAATTAATATTAAAACTCTGCATATTTCTATTTTATATTTATGCTTGGAATATGCAATTTTATACGTAAGTTAAAACTAATTTTAATTTAAACAAATGATAAGTAAGCCTAAATAACAATAAAAAAGTTGAATTGATTTATATATTCCTTAGATAATATAGAAAATTTAAGGTATTTTTAAATTAAGCATATGGTAAGTAAGCCTAAATAGCAATAAGATATATTGAATTTATATAAATTTCTTAGATAATGGATAAAAATTAAGGTATTTTTAAATTGAACATATGATAAGTAAACCTAAAATAGCAATAAAATATATTGAATTGATATATATACTCCTTGGAGGGAAACCACCTAGTAGTGTTATAAGAGTAGGTATGGTTGATTATTGTGTGGAAAGATGCATTTTCAACAAAGGCGTATGGTATACTGAAATAGAAGTAAATGAATCCTAGTTATGTTGCATATCCAAGGTTTAGTTAATTTATTGGTTTACTTGGTGCGGCTTAGAGGATTTGCAGGTTCGGTCCCAGGAGGATGCGAAGCTGGGTTCTGTAATGGATGGATTGGCGCAACCTTGTCCAAATCCAGCCCTACTAATAATAACTTATTCATGCTGCTTCCGTCCGTAATAAGGGTTGGCTTTGCTATGGGAGAGTAAGCGATCCATTCAGAGAAGGAACTTTAATATCAGCATTTACTTTAGCTTGATGTTGGCTGCGCTTAAACCATGCGAAGAAAATGCATGATTTAGGGACTTGGCGTTATGTAGCTTTTGCAGGGGCATGACGGTGACTTTGGTTCAGGGCATTGGATTCTTCATATAGAAATATGGTGTTTGGCTTAGAATTTATGTTATCATGTCCATCTGGTAGTTGGCTCTAAGTTGTATAGGTGGGTGGCTATTGTGATGTCCCTTGATAATTTTAAAAAAATGGGTGGCTATTGTGATGTCTATAAATAACTCACGAGAGTGGTTATGAATAAGTGGATCAAAGAAGATGTGATAAGACATCATTTAGAATTTATGTGTATTGACTTGTCTTGCTTATGCAGCGTCAATGGGAATGGCTTTATGACATTTTTGGAGCTTAAATAGGAGGGGATGTTTGGATGGAAGGCAGATGCGATTTTATTACTTAATTTTGGGAGCTGCAGCAGCCTCGATGCGCTGGGAGGTGGTGCCCACGACAATCTCTTTGGACAACTTTGAGCGGGCGGGCATGACGATCAATGGCCAGTTCCCTGGTCCTGAAGTGAGAGTGGCCATGGGTGAAGCAGTCAGCATTCAAGTCACAAACAAACTCAAAACTCCACTTACCATACATTGGCATGGAATCACCCAGAAACACTCAAACGGAATGGATGGCGTTCCCTTTGTGACACAGGCTCCCATCCATCCCTCACAAAGCTTTACTTACAACTTCACGCTGCTTCAATCAGGAACCTACTGGTACCACGCCCATACTGGCCTTGACTCCCAGTTTATCTACGGCACCTTTGTTGTTACTGAGCCCAAACAAGAGTGGCAGCGGGCACTACAGCTGCATCCCGAGTACGCCCATGACAAAGAGCTTACAATCCTCCTGTCGCAAACATGGCATCGATCAAGCGAAGGGATCATCAAGGGGATCACCAGCCTGCCCTTTGTACCCCTTGGCCAGCCCGAATCAGTTCTCATCAACGGCCAAGCTAACCGCAAGTGGGACACAAATTTCCGCCAAGGGAAGGGACACTCTGTCATCACCGTAAAGTCCAACACACGATATCGCCTACGTCTAATAGGTGGCCAAGACTCTTCACTCCTATACTTCAGTATTCCTGGCCATCGCTTTACTGTTATTGAAGCAGATGGCACTCTCGTTACTCCTTTTACTGTTGACCGTGTTCCAGTCAACTCGGGTCTTCGCTATTCTGTCATCCTACAGACTCTACCCACCACCAATAACCATTACGTCTATGCCCACATTGCCGGTAACAACTCAACTGCAGGGGTTGCCATCCTCCACTACGAAGGCGCTGCTGCCCCCCAGCCAACCCTTGTCCATGAGCCCCCTTCCTTGACCCTCCCACCCACACCCGAGTTTGAAGACAGGCTGACCACCGCACCCCTCTTCAACCAACATGTCTACCCACTTCCCAAAACCGTCAAGCAGGAGCTCATCATCAACTCAACATTTGCCAAGGTGGATGGGCTGCCAATGCACCGCATCAACAACCACATCCACGTCAAGCGCACCAAACTATTCAACCCTGCATCCGACCAGGGCGTTTTTAAGATATCCAGCAACAACAAAGGGGTTCAGATGATCCTTCAGCACCTCGTTGAAAAGGACCAGCCATGTGTGCAGCACCCCTGGCACTTGCACGGCCACTCCTTCTACGTGGTCGCCAAGGGCGCCGGCTTCTACTCCCAAGCCGACAGGCAGCGAGTGCAGTCCAACCTACCCCTCAACCCCATCTTCCGCGACACCTTCACCCACTTCCCCATCCCTGACCTCAACCCAGATCCAAAGGTTCCTGTCACCTCATGCGGATGGTATGCCATCCGGTTCCTGGCCAACAACCCTGGACCCTGGCTGATGCACTGTCATATCACTCCCCACATGTTAATGGGAATGCAATTCATCCTCCACGAGTCTAGCCCAAGCAGTGCCTGTTAAAATTCTAATAAACCTATCTTACATCCCATGCTGCTGATGGATCTAATTTATATATAAATTCATATTTTAAACGGTGGCTTCCTATACCAGTTCTTGGCCACCCGCTTCAGAGGATTATTTTAGAGTATAGAAACATCAAAAGTGCCATTCTGGCTGTAGCAGCCCCCACCAGAAGCTAGCCGAGCAAAAAACACCACACAGTTGGTGCCGGCCAAAGAAACCCCTTCATCCAATCAGACACCACCAAGGGTTCGGTAAATCTTCCGGCCCTACCTTTTACTTCAAAAGAGCTAAACCTGGATGCAGACAAAAAAGATCAAGCATGTAACTACCTCAGCCAGCTAATCAAAGCTATTGCAAGTAAAATCCTAAATCTTATCCTAGAAGCTAAATAATAAAGAGCTGTAATTAAAACATACATCCCCATCAGTCTCCATATATGGCCATACACCAATAATTAGGTGTACCCCTCCAACTTAACCTCTATTATTTACTCAGGAATAAACTATCCTCTCACTGCAGTCACCCCCCATTAAAACCCTGGATGTAAAGCTACAAGGCTCACCGAGCATAGCTGTGCCTGCACTTACTTGGTACCCCATTCCCAAACCTGAACCTCATCAGCTGCAAGATAACTGAGTGGGCCACCATAAGCCATAATAAAACTTTTCTCAGGCATCATACCAGCTGAAGCCACCTGATAAAGCTTTGAGATGATATCAAGATGATACATACATGGCTTTAGAAGTCATGGCAAAGGTGACACCACAGGGAGCCAAAGTTTCTTTGGGAAGGGAAGAAGATCCTCCTCCAATCTCCAACCTTGGTCCTGAAGTTTGGCTCAGTATGGTCAGGAGATCCTTATAATGGTAGCCTGATCCCTCCATCTCTCATCTAGAGAACTTGGTGGCTTGGTTGATGCTTGGGCTTTTATCATAGTATCGTAACTGTGCTATTTTAGCAGAGTTACAAGGGGAAAAATATTTAGAAACTAGATAGTATTCTTTATTGAGAGATAATGATTATATAGTTGGTGTGGATCATGGTAACAGGAATATGATAGTGTTGATCACATGGTTGGATGATGAAGGGGGGTGGCTTGATCCTGGTAATGAGTCAAGCGCCAAAACAAGGTATCCACCTTAGGGAATCAGCATTTGTTCATGTTGTTGGATTTGGCAATTCAAGTTGACTTCTTAGTCTGGCTTCAAGTGGCCGGGTTATTGGATTGCGGGTCACAAACCTGCTTACTTGGAACCTTGCTGGTGGGTTGAGCCTGCTGTTTTGACACCCTCCCTGTCTGAAGGTTGGCCTCCTCTGGGGGGTAGGTTGTCCGGGAGGTTGTCATAGCCTGGGCGCCATACTGGACTAGCTGTTGTTCTGTGGTGGGCAGGGCAGTTTTGCGTTGTTTTTGTCTTGCTTTGAAGGGTATCAGGCAATCATGGTCAAGGATTTTGTCCCGTTTGCGCTTCCTGAGTCCTTGCGCAAGGTAAGTGTTATTTTCATTTACCTTTAGGATGATTGCTGGACCTACTTTTTTGGGTTGTAGTTTGCTTTTATCAACGTTCATGACCCAAATTTTATCACCAACTTCATGTCTATCTTGGATGGGGACAAAAGTTTTTTGCAGACACTCGTTTTCCTTTTCTGTTTGCTTACTGAGGGCCTCTATAACTTCAGGGTCTGAGCGAGGGGAAACTTTGCTTGGAATTTCCAGCTTGGGTCCTGTCAATTCTTGAATGATATTGGGCTGTGTGCCGTATATCAAATCAAAAGGGCTTTTTCCGGTGGATCTGTTCACCTGGGTTCAGCACACAAGTAGTGCAGTCAATAGCTGCTTATACCAGTCTTCAGGTCTCCTGGCGGTGAGCTTGGCCAAGGCTTGCACTAGGCTTCCATTTAGCTGCTCTACACGTCCATTGGCCTGTGGGTAGTATGGTGTTGTCACAGTGTGTTTGACCCCATTTTAAGCAAGGTATATGTTAGTGTCTCCAGAGGTTAATTATTTCCCTCCGTCAGTTATCAGGAGTTATGGCTTTCCAAACTTGCTGATGATTTCTTTCCCTATAAACTGCCACACATGATTGCCTGTATGTGTTTTTATTGCTTATACCACTGGCCATTGTGTGACAAAGTCTATTGAAGTAATGACATACTTCTTCTCATTATATTTTCCTGGCATGGGACCCACAATGTCTAGGGCCCACACCTCAAAGGCTAGTTGTGTGTAGATAGGTAGTACTGACTTAGGTGGGGTTTTGCTCTTTGAAAATTTCTCAAATACTTTGCATTGGTTGAAGACTTCCTGAACGTCTTGATACAGGGTTGGCCACCAGGCCTTGTGTTTAAGGAACTCATATAGGTTGCAGCTCTTGGTGTGTCCTAGGTCTCTATG